>CM076569.1:386815560-386945286 GCA_034641835.2 Pinus albicaulis | reverse complement strand
ATACATGCCGGCTCTTCCCTCACCCAAAATCCAAAAATCCAGTAGTTGATAATAGAGGTCACAACAAACCTCGGTTTTCCTACATGCCAGGTCTTCCCTCACCCAAAATCCAATGGTTATTCAATCAACAGGGTTTCAATTTCTACTCCTCATGGATGTTTCAATCCTCTTACAAGGATTTCATATTTCTATAACCAATATTTGCTAAAAAAATTACCAACCATTAAACCTCCTTCATTCATACTATATTGCTTTACAGATCCCCTTTCCAATGTGAGCATTGTTTCACTCAAATGTCACAGTCTCCATATGGATATTAATACACATGATGCAAAGGATTTGATTATGGAATTAAATGCCTCACATACACATTCCTATTACAGGAAACACACAAATTCATGTATCATTCATTTTTTCATCCTCATTTGAATAAATACATTCACATCACTTCAAACGCACGGATAGAGATAACCATAAAAATAAAAAGAGGTTTTCACACATACCAATCCATATAAAAATTCTCTTCATTAATGAAAACAAATATCTAACTCAGCAAGATTACCAGAGACGGGATTGAAGTGAATTCATAGCCATATAACTCAATAAAGTCTAATATGAAAATGAATCGTGTTTCTTTCGCAGTTTGAGAAATTATACCTTCAAATGATGATGAATCTGAGGGGCTTGTGGTATGTTAAACATTGTGGGATTCAAAACCAAGGTAAGAAGCACGTTTGTATGTACTTTTATTTTATACATAAATAAAGCATGACTGGAGGAAAAATATCATCATGGTACTCTTTTCTGCCTCCGACGCATTCTTGGAAGAAAAATATCATCTAAATACAATAGACTGCATCACAATAATGATAAAGCTACACGAAAACACTTTAAAAATAATTGGCAGAGTCCTGGCGGTAGAGGAGATTGATGAACTCTAATGATGTTAACTTATAATTACCATTCAGGTCCATGATGCCCCTGTGAGTGCCTTTCGCCCACTCTGAGAGCAAAGAGCTCTATACAAAGGAAAATAAGAAATTGATAACATAACCCAAAAAAACACTGATCTCTGTACAATTATAAACCTGCCCCAGAAAAGTTGATCCATGTACATTTACAACCTCCCCAGAAAGCATACCTCTTATTACAAAACCTTTGAAATGTTGGATGCAATTCACAACCTCATCTTTCCACAATTTAGTCCAGCCCACATGTAGTGGGATAGATCTTTTGAGGGCAGCAGGTATTGCAACAATAACGAATGATTTTGACCAACATTTTTCCCCTCCTTTTAAGGGCCATGGGAAATGCCAGAATTGATATGGTTACAACAGCAAATACATGTCCTTTTATGGCCCTCTATTTTGGCAGAAGACTCACCATTTTTTCTTGGGGTCTGCCACTGACAGGCCCTGCCTCGGGCACACAAAAATATCAAACTTGCTTACACTCCATTATCCTGATTCGAAGTTTTCCTTCACAGGAATTCCAATGAAGCACCGAAAGAGAAGTAGTACATGATCCAAATGAGCTCGGAAGGCTTCTTATAAGTTGCAGCTTTTATTTTTCTTTTGGGTGGGATTTTTGAAGAAAATAAAACTAGAAAGGGAGCACCCAAAGCAATTTTCTACATTTTCGATCGGATGTAATGGGCTCGGGAGTGTGTCACAATTAGATAGTTTGTTTCAAAATATATGAAAGACCATTCAAAGATTTGAAAGGGCACTTTGCAAGGCGATAAAGTGATTGAAAGCTTGAGCGCCCTTTACTCCACTGGGCCAGCAAGTAGGAAATAAAACTCGAAAAGGAATCACCCAAACTAATTTGTTACATTTTCGACATCTATGTTGGGAACCTGTCACAATTAGTTTGTTTTTTTTTTTTTATGTTTTTCTTTCAAATATTTGAAAGGCCACCTTGCAGGGAAAGCAGGTTATTGAAACCTTGGTTTCCTTTTACTGCACAGGGTTCTTGTGAACAACGTTCACATGTTGCATAACATCACCCTCACATCTTGAAAATTTCTCTTTACAGGTCATGATCCTACTTTGCAGGTTGCCTTCACCAAAATTCTAGAAATCATCACAAGGGAAAGTTTAAAGTTATTATAATAATATACTTAATATGGATTAGTATTATTCAACATCTTATTTGGAGAATTGAATATGAGTGGGGAGAATAACAATTATTTCTCTCAACCACTTGAAATAAACCCACTTGACATCATAACAAATTATATATAAAAAATAATAAACATTCTAAATAACAACAAAAAATATTTAAAGACTAAAGAAAAAAATATAAACATTACATATCACATAACATTGCATTTAAAATTTTTGATATTAAAATGTAAGGCGAAATGACCTTTTTCACAACCATTTTTCTAGTTAATTTTAATCAAAATCAAACAATTTTTTTAAAAAACTTCAGTTTAAATTATAATAAATCTTTTAGGAAATCACATAAGAAATTATAGAACCGACGTGTTTCCAACTACTGAATGTAGTTCATCAGGATAATGAAGACTGACTGATCTTTTGGGAAATCACATAAGAAATTATAGAACCGACGTGTTTCCAACTATTGAATGTAGTTCATCAGGATAATGAAGACTGACTGATCATACTATCCATATATATAATGCAGAGACAAGAAAATGGAAAAATAGGTGTTAAGAAAACAACGGTCAAAATGAAAACAACCAATAAATAAATGAAAGAAAATGAAATAAACACCATCATAAAATAATATAAGATAATAAAAATAATAAACACTAAGTCAAAAATAAAGACTAAGTCCAAAAACAAATAAATAAGTTAAATTAAATTAATTAAATAAATAAATATAAATATAAATATAAATATAGATAATAAAAATTAAAAATAAATAAAGAAAGAAATGGTCGTATAAATAAAAAATAATACTACATAAAAAAAATGAAATTACCAAATATAGACTAAAACTTGGTCAACAATATTATTTAAAATATATAATTATAAACTAACAAAACGGTCAAAATGAAACACCTAATAAATAAATAAACGAAACACCATTATAAAATAATATAATGTAATAAAAATAATTCTAGTGCCATGGCATTCAAAATTTTATTCTAAACAATAACAAAATCTTGAAATTATATTGCAGAAATACTGATAAATTCCAATGAAAAAAGCTATTTCTTCTATAAATTAGACTAAGCCAAATGTAAATGGTTAAATTTGAAATACATTATCAAATTTGAAATATTAAGTATATTTAATACACTTCATCTTTTCAGATCATTTATTATATCTCTATAATTAATATACACGATGCCAATATATATATATATATATATATATATATATATATATATATATATATATATATATATATATATATATATATATATATATATCACTATTATGAATGGATATTAAATTTCAAATTCCATAATTTATATTTTACTAATAGCATTACATACACTACTATGCTTCTTCTATGATCTATATTTTTATTGTACCATATATATTATTTATTGTTTTGAGTGTATATTAAATTTCAAATTAATTTGTAAATAGATTTTGTTATAATATTATCGATCAGTACCATGTTTTATCAATGCTACATGTCCAAAAAATTACAAATCATTTCATATAATATGAAAACATCTATCATTCTCTTAATAATTATCAATCTATTAAATTATTTTTGAAAACCCTATTTCAAAATAAACATATGTATCAATATAATTATATTATCAAAAAAATTATAAATCATTTCATATGATAAATGTCTACCATGCCCTTAATAATTATCAATGATTAAATTATTCTAAAACCCTATTTCAAATAAATATGCCTATTAATATAATTATATAATTAAAATAACACATAACCAGAAAGATACCTCTTTATATTAAAAATAAGACATAACGCGGAAAGATACCTCTTCAGCTGTGAAAATTACAGATTATTCCAATTTGCAGATTATTCCGAATATTTGTTTTCTTTTGGTAGGTCTTAAAAGTGTGTTGAATTTTATTTGATTGGAATATTATAACCTATGTAATGCGTAACATTTTGGCGTTTCTTTCCAGTTTGGTCTTAAAAGTATATATCACTATTATGAATGGATATTAAATTTCAAATTCCATAATTTATATTTTACTAATAGCATTACATACACTACTATGCTTCTATGATCTATATTTTATTGTATCATATAGATTATTTATTGTTTTGAGTGTATATTAAATTTCAAATTAATTTGTAAATTGATTTTGTTATAATATTATTGATCAATACCATGGTTTATCAATACCACAAGTCCAAAAAAATTACAAGTCATTTCATATGATAAATATCTACCATTCTCTTAATAATTATCAATGACTAAATTATTCTCAAAGCTCTATTTCAAAATAAACATGTCTATCAATATAATTATATTATCAAAAAATTATAAATCATTTCATATGATAAATATCTACCATGTCCTTAATAATTATCAATGATTAAATTATTCTAAAAACCCTATTTCAAAATAAATATGCCTATTAATATAATTATATAATTAAAATAACACATAACCCAGAAAAATACCTCTTTATATTAAAAATAAGACATGACCCGGAAAGATACCTCTTTACCTGTGAAAATTACAGATTATTCCAATTTGCAGATTATTCCGAATATTTGTTTTCTTTTGGTAGGTCTTAAAAGTGTGCTGAATTTTATTTGATTTAATATTATAACATATGTAATGCGTAACATCTTGGTGTGTTAATCTAAGTCCATAAATTTTGAAGTAGATGCATAAATCGACAACCTTTACATTTCGCTGACCGAGTAATTAACATCATCGGTAGACAGTCGTTTCCTCTTTTGCGAGGGTGTATATTATTCGCATATTTTCAAGGTTTCTAAGATTGAAGCAATGATCACCCAACCCAACCTTTTAGATAATACATAAAATCAGACACAAATGATTCCTTGAAAAAAAGACTAGAGAGGTTTCTTAATATTCTAATGTTCAAAACTATAATAAAATAGTTAAGGCGACAATGGAGCCTTTTAAATCTTATAACGTTTGAAACAGAATGATGATCAAGAAATGTTGAAAGAAATTATGGGTGTAAAGATTAAAGAGATAAAATCGAACTGAAACTTTTTTTTTGGTTGGGATATTTATTGAAATTTTTAAATTTATAATTTTCAAGTTTGGTTTTTTTATAATTTTTATAATTAAATTTTATTATGGTAAATATTTATAGGCATTAATTTATCAAGGAGATCGATTTTTATTATTACAAATATTTATATGCATTAAGTTATTTGAGACACCAATTTCCAATGTTGTAAATATTTTTGAACATAAACCTATATGAGTTTGCTTGTTTTTTCTTTTTTTTTCCAGTGGAAAAAAATTTCTGGTTTATATTGAGTACCAGTACAATGAAAACTTTGATAATTCCAAAAATGTTACATCTTAAGTACATCTCAGAAGTAAATAGTTTAACATTGGGACAAACCCAAAATGATAACAGAAAGCCAAGATAGTAGCGGTTGGCTTGCAAGTGTTAAACAATATTTGTCTTTCTTCATAACTAAAAACCAAAAACTTTTTTCTGTCAGCATGATCCATAACTATCTTGACTCCAAAGCATCCTATTGTCGGGTCTCATTCCATAGTACTATCATGGCTCCTTATGGTAGTAGGAACCAACACAATCAATACATTAGACAACATAAACAGAAAACACAAAAATGCACTAGATGACATGTTTAGAAAAATTTAACCATGCCTTTTGCCCCTCCTCTAGCCGCATCAGTCAACTCATAATGCATCTCTCAAAATACCCCTTGAAAACCTTTTTTGGGTAACCTGTCAGCCTATGAGTTTTGCTACTTTTCCTTCAGTAGGTCTACTAGCTACTTATATATATATATATATATATATATATATATATATATATTCACCATTTTTTTACTAGGTTTGAGTTTGCTTACTACTTTGCCTTCACTAGGTCTACTAACTACTTATCCTTATACTAGGTTTGCTTGTTGCTTCTACCTTCCCCAAATCTACTTCTCCCAAAAATTGTTTTTGACCTCTTCCCAAGAACAAACTTGTATAGCCTGCCATATATATCTAATTTTACAAATTTGATTTTGAAATTTTTACCTTCTATATGTCTCTCCAAATTTGATTTTGAGTTTTTTACCTTCTATATGTCTCCTCATATCACTAAAAATTTCTTAGTTTGAAGTCTCAAAAAAGAAGTTAAAACAAAAATTAGAGGTTGAAATATTTGAAACTGATTTCAAGACAATTTAGAAACCCTAACATCCACAAGGCTTAGGCATATCTCTGAAATTATAGAAAACCAAAGTTTAATTTTTTACCATAGGTACTTAGAGATATTGGTTCTCGCGAAAACCAAAGTTTATTTCTTTTACCGTAGATACCTAGACATCTTGGTTCTGTCTTCTCAAGATTCCATAGTCTGAAACATATAAGAAAATAAGTTATAGACAAAATGCCAAATTACCTTGTTTGAAGCAGATTTTAGGAGCGTTGAGTAACTCTAACTTATTTAGAGAATATCTCCATAGAGAAGGTGCCAAACTGAGTTGTTTGAGAAAATTTATGATAACAATGTTGAAAATTAAACAATTATTGAGGGGGTGTGAATCAATAATTGTGTCTTTTAAATGACCAATTTCAAATTATTCTACGAGTCTTTCAATTCTTTCTTTAATGTATTAGCAAATTTATATACATGTTTAACAATTAACCATGAATTCATAGGAAAACATGCAATCGACTCATGCAACACATTGATACACCAGATATAAGTGGGAACCCATATAGGGAAAAGCCACGAATTTTTGTTGTGATGTAAAGGAAAGCCCCCAGTCTCTCTTTTACATCAATTTTGTAGGCTCCTACCTACAGGAGTCTTCAACCTATTTTTTCTTCTGCAAGCTAGAACTAGTTTGGAGCACCCACTCCCCTCTTCTACAAGGTCCAACCTAATCTATTTGGGCTACTACCTAAAATGAGACACCAATCGCGTGATAAGATTACAGATTTACTTTTCTAGTTTTACTTGGTCTTTGTCTATGTTATAAACTATAACGTTGTCCTCATTTCAGTTGTTTATCACCTCTATTCATCTTCCTCAATTTTTCTTCACTTCTACTCCTCTTCCTTTCTCTCTCTTTACCAAGCAATTCATGAACTTGCTCTCAGATAATTAAATTCTATACTAACTCATTAAAAAATGCATCTTTTTATATACAAAGATCATTGATTGTATGTATTCTATGCATGAATCTAAAGTGAAAGGTTGCCTCTTTGTATTCCAGGCTCTTTTTGGTCTACCTATTCATTTTTTAATTTGAATGTCAATTCAAGACAACTGGACCTATATGGATACAAGGTGATAGATTTGTATTGGTGTATATATTATGTGGTTGGCCTGATACCATCTATAAATTTTAAATTTAGATTATCTAACCTTATGGAAAATGATAACAAATTAATTCTTTTGTTTTAGCAATTTTTTTATGTGCTCATAAATATTGGAGAGATGTTTTCCTCAAATATCTTTGTACTTTTGATGAGTATTTTTAATGGCACCAATATTTTATGAAATGACTGCCTCGTTTATTCACAATGGTTTAGCAAAGACTTAGGAACTTCTTAAGAAACCTCTCATTTCTCATGTTAATTCTATTTTGATTATACATAAGGTTCCTACTCACAACCATACTCTCAATGGAGGAAATACCAACTTCTATGAAGGGGATGAGATATGTTATACTCGTTTTAATGTCAAGATTACAAGTTATGAAAAACTTCTCCTTTTTTCAATTCATCTCCAAAGCCTATTGATTGGGGTGGGAAATTTAGTAAATAAAGGTGGCAAAGGTACCAATCTAAGACGTGGGAAATTCTATGGATAAGCTCAGCCTAGCCTTACTCATTTTGGTAGTGAAATCAAATTCCCCCTAATATTGTTTGGATCAACTATTCTATAACCTATTTGCTTTATTGAAAGCTTTAAAAGCTCTTCACTGCCCGTTTTTCAAGCACTATGAGAACGAAAGCCAGAGGTTTAGTCCCATCGATCCCTACCTTCTCTACAATTTTGTTAAAATAATGTGTCCCTACCTTATGCTTGTGACTGCTCACCTTGGGTAAATTACTTACCAAGATAAGCTACATACTTGTATCCCTTGTTCATAGGTCATGCAGAGTACAACCCTATCGATATCATTAACTTAGTAATGGAGATCATAAAATACATCAAAACATAGTTATAACACTATGTTATAGCTTAGATATGGGATTAGATTAGGATAAGTAAGATAGTAATCATGGAATAACACAGAGCTATGTTAGATAATGTATGTTTTAAATACAATTAATTTTAAGGTTCATATCATAACATGAAGGGTTTATGTAGTGTCTCTCTTACCTCATGATGTAACTAAGAATTCTCCAATATTTATATTCTTGTACATGTATAAATATTATGAAGATAAAGTTTGTGATAATTAGATTTTAAAATATAATTTACACTAAATTTGTGTATGAGATTATTAATTTAGAGGAAGTTAATTCATACAAATATCTTAGAGTTGACCTTCATCACAAGATTCATTAGATCTATAGCATTGAGAAATGATTAATATAGGATTGAAAGCTTATTTGGTCTTGAAAACTATAAACAGGTGTTACAGGGTAGCTTAGTCCCTACCACCTAAGTTAGAAATTATGCTCTCAAAAAATTTGCATATAATATGCTTGTGACCAAGTTAACTTAGAATCATTTGATAGGTCGAGAAGAATTTGGGAGGGAAAATGAGTTTGACCAAAAGTAGGTCAATGGAACTCAGCACGGATCTCATAATAGATGGGGCAGCGAAAGATGCAAAAATTCTCTTCTAACTAGACCTCGCGAAGATGGCATAACTGGAAACTCCTCTATGATTGCATAATCAGGTGATCGTCCTCAACTCCAAGTCTTATGTGAGCCCAATATGAACTAATTCATGATAGTTCTTTCTCTATCGTTTGTTGGAAACTTTCACACTAATATCTTGTTATTGTGGAAACTTGGAAACATATCTCTTTTGTCTAGTGGAAAATTGGAATGGGTGGATGATTTTGGGGAATGGGTGCTCTTACCTCACGGGGCTACATCATATGTCCCCTTCGGTCGCTCTGATATGACCAACAACAGCATTTGGATCTCTATCTGTTGAACTCAATCACTATCTCGTCTAGAAGAAACATGGATAGATCAAGATCTTGTCTAGCGATGTAACATGGCTCAAGCACTATCTCGTAAGCCACCAACATGTCTCGCTCCCATTTTTTTCTTCAAGAGTATCAATCGTTACAACATATAGTTGGTTTTTTATAAGATTTCCCCTTTGATATAATTTTGATCTCAAACCAATACACTTTTAACCCGATTTCCTTCCACCATCACCTAATGAATTTTAAGCTCGATTTATCTATTTGTTGAAACGAAACAGGTTCAATAGATCTATTCTTCCCCAAAATTTATTTTTCGTATAAGATTTTTGTGAATAAGACTTGATTTTTTTCAAGGGAGTATTATTCTTGTCGCATTATTCATTTTTTTAATCTCCCTTTTTCTATTTTTATAATAGGCTATATCTTAATGGATCAATTTTATATATTATTTTATTTATGCAGTCTATATTGATGGGAATATTGTCGTGGAGTTTTCTCCTGGGAGGTTTTCTTCAATAAGGTTTCCTTTTTAAATGGTTCCCCTTTCTAGTGAAAAGAGAATTTCCCCACCCGCAACAGTGTGAATTTTCTATCCCTAGGTGATCATGGTGCTAATGGTCTCTTATTAAATAACTCATAACATAATTTAGTTAATAATGTAGAAAATGAAATTTATGAACATTGTGTCAATCATACAGTAGTGAAAAAAAGAACAACATAAGAAATAAATTACATACGCACATTTTTATACTTCTAATCTAGTTTTCAGTGATGCTCAGCTCTGCTTGGCTTGGATTGGCTTGGATTAGATAATAAACTTGATCAATATACTCTGTTAATCTACTTCGTTACTCACATTAGATACTTCGCTTGGGTACCGTATATTTAAAACATTCTCATTCAACATTCTCGCCCAATTAAATATACTCTTTAGGAGATCTAGGGACTTACTCTCCTTAGGGCACCTCAATGGATTTTATTTGCCATGAAAATAATGACCCAACAATGGTTGCAATAATAAATTGTCCCCAATAAAATAAAAATGGTAACTCAGAAATCATTTTGCAGCAATTTTGTAATATTTCATTGGTATATGAGGTAAGTTCTTCATTACAAAACTAAAATGTTGATAGGTTGTTGTAACAACTCCACTTACCACAAATTGTTTTCTATTTATAGCATAACTACTTAAGTTGTCGTCCACTACTTTCTATAAATTCGTCACTATTCGACGACTTTTGTTCTTATAATTTTTGTTGGTATTCCTTTCTTACTAGTTCTTCATTATTCGATGAATTCTGTCATTACACTTTCTATTTATTTATTTTTTCCATTTATCATTCATGGATCCAAGTATAACATTTCTTCCATTTCTTATACTTGTATAACTTGACTATTTCATAGTTATTCTTCCTTGTCGTTTCCATTGGACAATACTTCACCATTATTTCATTCTATTATATATATATATATATATAACTTATACTCTTTAGATTTTATGTTCTAAGTTAACCTTGTAATAGTATACTCCACCTATTACATTAAGGTCTAACTTACTTATCTTATGGTATTTTATATTACCATCCCATGGTGATTACTCATAAATAACTACATATACTCTTTTGATAAAGTCAGAGGTATTTCTAATCCATGTAAAGGATTTCATTCCATTCTCTATATAACATATGATTATATTACTAAGCTTATTTCACCATTTTGTAATTTCGATTTATATACCACGTTACCCAGTTCAATTTTTGAATACATATAGGTAGGAAAATATGATATTAGGTTTGTATGATACACGTGGTATATCCATTATTCATATCTATCAACGCTGTTTAATTTTAACATTTCTTTGTTAATTCATACGTGTTCAAACCATACATTGTGAATACGATTTGTTTGATTTTTGACTTGATACATAGATTATTTTAATCTCTCAATAAATTAATATTGATGTCACTCATTAATGGTAAGGATAATCGTATACGGGTTTGGTGATTCAGTATTTATCCTTTGGATTTCATATCGATTATCACTTTTATGTGATTTATACGTTTCAGGATTTCCCCATCTTACAGTACATTCGAATTAATTGAATTCACATGTCTCATTATTGATTTTGGCTTTGGATGGAATCCACGTGTATGGTTTGGATCAATTCGTATCCTCTGCGAGATTTTATGACAACCAAACCCTACCACAGGCTTGTCATTTTTCATTTTGGAACTCTCGGGCTTCAGCTCTGCAAACCCTCGTTGCTTCACGCAGTCGAGGCCTTAAGAATGATTGTATCACTATTTACGCAGGTCAAATACCTGCAACGCATTTCAAACTCTGCCATAACACTTTGTAATTATCCTCCCGAGCCCCTCTCTCTCTTAGGTGAGATGTTTCAGTTTGAGACCAGAGATAACTGCATTTTTTGTTTTCGAAATTCCTATAATTGTCTTCTATGAAATTAACATTTCGTTTTCTGTTGCAGGTCCTCAATGAACTCTTAATGGAGTCTTTCCCCACATTTTGGTTTAACTCAACTTGCTTACATCTCAGCTCCTTAACTCTTTCAACGATGAGGTAAGACTTTTGATAGTAACGAGAGTTATAATTCCAGGCTTCCCAATGTTCCTGGTAAGTTTTTTCTCTAAGACAAGTCACGTTTATATTTTTTTGGAACCACTATACCCTAAATTTCTGAATGCGTTATTAAATTAAGGAATTCCATTCTATTCCATTGATTTGAAATAAAATATCAGAGTTTTCCAACGTTAATTTCCATCTTATCTCTCTAGTTTGAGCCATCGTTTATGAAAGATTCGTATATGTATATACATACCACAGTACGAAGGCTTCCTCCATATTTTCGTTTGGATTTATGATTTAGTTATGGAGATTTCAACCAACGTATACCTCTTCATAATTACTTTTAATATTAATTTTATTCTCATTTATCTGAATGAGAATTTCTCTATGTTTGAATTCTTATCTTCGTATTTTCTTAATTCGTTTCCTCTTTGGTTTTGGTACAAGTAATGGTTTAAATTACTTTGGGTTTTCTCTTTCTGTGAAAACTCCGAATTTTCTATTTAGCTCAGGTTTGAGCACTATTCACCTTGCTTACGGCTCCTGGAATTTGTAGGAATAAATCTCTTACATTTCGATTATAAATCGAATTTATAGTTAGGTGTTAGTAACACGTCACCTCGTTTTAATATAATTCCTTTGCTAGAATATTTTCTAAGGTTGCTATGTTAAAAATTTGATAGCATAAATTAAAATAATTCAATATATATTGTATATGTTTTCTTTAATGATTTCTATTTGAAATTTAGTTAGATTTTATGAATGTCAATTCATAAATTGGCCACTGTGTTTATTAAACCCTTAAATGGCTATATGTATCTGGTTTTATAAATTCAACTCTGAATTTATTTTGTACCCTTATTCACACATACAATTATTGTATGCTTACTAGTATTTTTACCACATCACTTTTCAGGGATTTATTCATCTGGTTAATGTATTTTTCTTTAGTTTTTTACACATTTCCTTTCTGCATTAACTTCTTATTTTATACACATAGATTAAATTAAAATAATATGGATTTAATCTTTGTAGAATTTTATTAATTGAGGAAATTAATAAAATTCTCTGTATACAGGAATAATTTCATTGATTCCCAGATTCTCAGAGTTTCTCCATTTCACTCTGTCAACGAGAAGCAAGGTACACTTCCTTCTATTTCATTAATTTAATTTCCTATTCCTCTTATGTTTTTGTCAACTTACTTCACTAATGATTTTTGACATTTTTATTTGCAGATTTCATACCACTGTCACATTGAGACAAGTAAGGTAATAATATTAATTTTAACTTCTAGTTCCTTGAATTAAATCTTTCTGCATATATACTTATTTTCAAAGACAATTTGTATTCATTTTAACTAATTTATATTTTTGTATGTACAGGTACTCCCTTTGATTCCATGTACATAGCTACAGATTAATTACTCCTCTATAATATCATGGGTACTTTATTAACTCATACATTGACAATAAATTATGGTTTCTTCTATGCAGGTTGGTCTAAATCACTTTGAAGAATCCAGTCTATATAATTTTTCTCTATATAAAAGTTTATAATCCTATTGTACTGTTTAATCTGGGATTATGAATTCTGTCTATAATTGATGACATAATTAATTTGTAATAGATGTAAAATACACTATCATGATTTACATTATTGCACTATTATAATGTGTACCCATTCTTAGAAATTTAACTGATTTTTAATTCCATGTATGTATTTTCTCCAGTTAAGTATTTTATGTTATTTATGAGAACGCGCAATAATTTGTAATTGTATCCAACTTGTTTTATGAAAGTAGTTATTATTTGGAATTCACATAGCATGTCAATAATAAAATTCTGATAAATACACTAAGTTTCCTTCTCTCTAATGTATTTATCTATATTGTATGTCTTTTCAGAAATATTATTTAATACATAACCTCAGATTTAAAGCTATTAATGGGGTTTAGACATTCTGAGTGTTGGTGTATAATTCTACTTGTCTGTGTAACCATATAGATCAACTACCATTTCTATAGTTATTGTCTATTAAATACATAAGACCATATGAATAAAATTTACACAGAAATTCACCAATAATCATGTATAAAATTAAACTTTCCTAACCACTTCCATCTAATAGAATTAAAATCTAATTCAAGATAAATAGATAATCTCACATTTTCTCTCATAATAAAATTCATAACATGGAATTGAATTTATTTGTGCATATCAATTTTGGTAAGAAACTTTTCCACCCAACCTTGAACTTTCTCTCCACAGCTCCCCCCGAGTAGAGACCAATTCCTCCAAGGTGTAGACAACCTCTTGTCTACCTAGGAATGGATTATTTAAGCTTGATTTCCCTTCAACATGTTTCCATAACTACCTCCAGTTAATCACGATGTTGTTTTCCTTTTTTCCTAGCCTTTCCTTTTGTGTTTCCATAACTGCGTCTAGTTAATCATGGTGTTGTTTTCCTTTTCTCCTAGGGTTTCCTTTTATTTTTTCCACAAAAGTACTTTAAAACTATCTTTTTCCTCTTTCTAGTTTTATTTCACCTTTTCTCAGTAACTTTCCACTTTACTGAGGTATCTTTTTAGTTTTTTATCTCCAATCTAATATTCAATTTTTATTAATTTTCTCCAAGGATTTTTGAAGAATCTAGAAAAGTCTTTAGAATCTTATCCATCCTCATGGACTTGAAATCCTCATCTTCATTTATACTATAGTATTTGCACAATAATTCCAATTCCACATTTATTAAATTTAAAATAATAAAATATGTCCACAATAATTATTTTCCTTTAGGTCCACTTAACCTTTAGGATTTTTCAACTGTCTAATAAAAGCAGTAAAAATAGGGATATTACAGTTTCTTTCTCAGGATGCAATCTATTGAGTTTTCTTAAAATAAATTTGTTGTGTTCCTTTTCTTTTGAATGTGTCTTCAATTGTAGGTTCCAAATTAAGCCATTTTATTTTCTTCCATTTTGTCCTCTTATTTTTATTTTAACATCTATTCTTTTATGTAATCCCAACAATTTGAAGCTATTAACTCTTCTTATTTAGACACAAAATCCGTTCACGTTGATTTGTTTCTTGTTTGTACACATTAAACTAATATTATGTTGAAATAAAATCACTAAATCTTGAAAATAATAGCCTAAAGAGTTGAAATTTTTGGAAATTTAAGTTACATCTCTCATTCTTTATGATTTTGGTGCGCATGGGTTATTGAGAGTGTTGAATCTGTTTCCACCATATTTATAAAAAAAAAAAAATTAGTTGTCGAGATCAAATCATCACCTAGTTAGAAATAGATGAAATCATCGCTTAGTTAGAAAAAACATCTTGAAATGCTAGATGCATCAACTTACACTACACATGTTTATTTGATGTAGTTCTTTTCCTTTACTAAATGTTTGTTGATTAATATACATAAGTTTGTTTGATTGACATGGTTGTCCTTCATCAGGTTGATGTCAATGGCTACAATTTAATTGAATGATAGTGATTTATATTTCTCGTTTATATCATGATTTTCTTGGTATTGGTGGTGAAGGATTTGAGATTAATGTGATGTATTTAAATTATTTAAATATGCATTGGCTAACTTAAAAGTTAAATAATTACTTTTAGTAGAATTTGTATCAACTTACACTACAAATGTTTATTTCATGTAGGTATTTTCCTTTACTAAATGTTTGTTGATTAATATACATAAATTTATTTGATTAATGTGGTTGTTCTTCTTCATCATGGTTGATTTCAATGCTTACAATATAATTTAATAATAGTGATTTCCATTTCCGGTTTATATGTTGATTTTCATGGTATTGGTGGTGAAGGATTAAATAGGTTTCGTTTTTAAAAAGAGATAACTTATATGTAAATTTCCAAACCCATTCTTTCTCCTTTTTCAAATTTTTTCTTTACATTGACCTTTTGTATTTTAATTTCATTGTATATATACAAATCCTTATTAAAACATCCTCTTCATTGTTCACTTTTATTATACTACGTTTTTATCTCTCAGTGAGATTAAAGTATTTTTCAAAAAATTCAATTGTGTCATTGTTTCCATATTGAAGTTAAAAAGAATCCATCATATCTTCTAGGTGATAAAACCTTGGGTTGGCTAGAAACTTTTTCAACATCCATTAGTTTGTAGGTTAAATAATTTTTCCAAACCTTTGTTTCCTCTTATACTTTTCCATGTGAATAATTTCCTTGTGAAGGGAAAACATGTCACCATTGTTTTCTAGATAATTGATGCTCCACTATAAGATTTCACTTTTATCTCAATACTTTCCCAAATATTGCTTGAGTTATTCATGAAGTCATTGAGAGGTGATTGATATGAGATGATAGATGTGCATTGATGTATATATTATGTGGTTCGCCTAGTTGATGGTGAACAAGTGGTGAAGGTAACTACTACTGCTGAGAATAGAAAGGTTCTTGTTGTTGATGATAATGATTGCCACCATCTAAAAATATTAGCTATGGATTATCTAAACTTATGGAAAATGATAACAAATCAATTCTTTTGTTTTAGGAATTTTTTTATATGCTCATAAATATTGGAGAGATGTTTTCCTTAAATATCTTTGTACTTTTGATGAGTATTCTTAATGGCATCAATATTATGTGAAATGACTTCCTCATTTATTCGCAATGGTTTAGCCAAGACTTAGCAACTTCTAAAGAAACCTCTCATTTATCATGTTAATTGTATTTTGATTGTACATAAGGTTCCTACTCACAACCATACTGTCAATGGAGGAAATTCCAACTTCTATATAGGGGATGAGATATGGCATATTACTTTTCATATCAAGATTATAAGTTATAAAACACTTCTCCTTTTTTCAATTCCTCTCCAAAGCATATTGATTCGGATGGGAAATTCAATAAGTACAGGTGGCAAGGGTACTAGTCCAAGATGTGGGAAATACTATGGATAAACCTGACCTGGCCTTACTCATTTTGGTAGTGAAAGTAAACTCCCCCTAGGATTGTTTGGATCATTCACGAACCTATTTACTTTATTGCAAGCTTTAAAACTCTCCATTGCCTATTTTTCTAGCATTGTGAGAACGAAAGCCAGAGCTTTGGTCCCATCGATCCCTACCTTCTCTATGGTTTTTTCAAAATATCAAGTCGTTACCTTACGCTTATGAGTACTCACCTTGGGTAAACTACCTAAGAAGATAAGCTACATACTTGTATCCCTTTTCATAGGTCATGTAGAGTACAACCCTATCGATATCTTTAGCTTAGTAATGGATATCATACTATAATAAAAACATAGCTATAACACTATGTCATAGCTTAGATATGGGATTATATTAGGATAAGTAAGCTAGTAATCATGGTAACATGGACCTATGTTAGATATTGTATATGTTAAATACAATTAATTTTAAGGTTCATATCATAACATGAAGGGTTGATGTCGGGTCTCTCTTACCTCATGAAGTAACTAAGAATTCTCCAAGATTTCTATTTTTGTACATGTATAAATATTGTCGAGATAAAGGTTGTGATAATTATATTTTAAAAGATCATTTAGACCAACTTTATGTATGAGATTATCAATGTAGAGGAAATTAATTCATACAAATATCTTAGAGTTGACCTTCATCACAAGATTCATTGAAGCTCTAACATTGAGAAATGATTAATAAATGATGGAAAGCTTCTTTGGCATTGGAAACTATAAACAAGTGTTACAAGGAAGCTTAGTCCCTACCATCTAAGTTAGAAATTATTCTCTCATAAAAATTGCATATAATATGGTTATGATCAAATTAACTTAGAATAATTTAATGGGTTGAGAAGAATTTGGGAGGGGAAATGAGTTTGAGTTGTAATTGATAGAAATTTGGCAGTTGGGAAAATGGATATTAGAGGATGATTGGAAATTTTCCACTTAAGTTCAAAATTATTTCCTCAGTAAAATTGCATATAAGATGGTTGTATCAAAATTAACAAAAAATATTTTAATAGGTACGTAAGCTTGAGTTGTAACTGATAGGAATTTGGCATAGTTAGGGGAAGTAGATATCATAAAAGACTTGAAATATGAAATGGGTACCTTTTGAATTGATGTACAGTACATGATCAATTTATGTGCAGGTAGAATGTAAAAGGTTGCAAGATTTTGATCAAGTTAGATATTTTAATATTGAAAAAGGGTCAGATGCGAATATGAGCAGAGAAATAAATATGCACCAAATATGTGTTGAAGGAAACAATCTCAGCGTCAAATGTACACTTAAAAACCATTTTCCACTTCTCTCCTATAAAATAATGTAAAGTTGTTAGTTCAATGAATAGCTTTATTGATATATCTATTTCGTAGCTCTATTTTAAACTAGTTCATCCAATGGTAAATTCTGAATTTGTCATTTTCGAAAAAAAACTTTGAATATAAACCTCCTCTATCACAAATGAGTCCAAATGCCCAAAAGAATTTAAGAAAGGACAAGAAAAGGAAAATCCAATCACCTTAAGAGGAAGTGGTAAAAGGCTATTTTGATCAAGGGAAACAATTCAATATTGAAAAAGAGCACATTTTTTATAAAATATTTTCTATTGGAACTTGAAAGAGCATCTTTGAAGATTGAGAGGAAATCTATGTTGGAAAGTTTATAGAATCTGTAAATTTGACATAATGTAAGTGATTTCTCTTTATAATCTAACTTTTAATGACATTTTGTTTACTAATTTTTATATTCAACGATCTTATATATGTCACAATTGAATTTATGCCTTAGGGTGTTTCCTTTGCAACATCTGGTGCAATTGCTAATTAAATCAAAGTCTAACTCTTAGATAACCTACGTGTTTACACTTACAAATTTTTTGGTGTAAGAAAAGAATAATTTTTCTACATTAAACCATTAAAGTTAATTATCAGAGAGTGTCGAATGAATTTTATATAATCATATTCATTATTGTTATTGTTGCCACTTATGAAAACATATAGATTAATTTATTATGCATATGTTTTCGACATGACTGAAATCACATGGATATTCAAGAAAATAAAATAAAATTCATAAACTCCATTAGTGGTTTTAAATAAATTTATTTTCGCTACACGCTCATTCATTCACAAATTAACAAATGCAATTAAGTGATGGATATGTGGAGGTCTAAGGAATTTTTTATTTTTTTTACCTTAATGGATTTACATATTTTTTTTATTTCTATTTTTTAAATTAAAAATTTCAATTTGACAATTTCAATTTTTCGAGAGCTACATAAATCTAAGGTTTGAAGGTTTTAGCCCCAACCCCTAGTCAGATGGCCAATGAGAACTATTGCCGAGAGCTAACCCAAAAGGAACTTAAGTACCCAAGGTAGTATGCCTGGGGCTATTGATGATTGGGTGTTGACACATCAAGCTATAACAATTGCAAGTTATCAATCAAATCCTCTCAGTGCTAATAAGACTCAAAAGTGTTATTAATTAACATGGAGTTCTTGTGGTTAAGTGACAACAGTCCATCGGTTCACCGAGATACCAAGTGTTGGGTATCAGGTTTACAAAAGGTGAAGGAGAAGTGCCTAAACACTAATACTAACCAAACCTGCTGATATTTAGAATGGCTTTCAATTGTCAAAGAATCTCCATCGGCTGCCTCCGTATTGTTGTTTATTAAGGTCTAAAAGTTTCATTGGAGGATTGTTGATGAATCACCCGATATCTAATTCTCGACAACCTGATAGCTCATATCTAATCGCAAATAAATTTCCATATAGGTAATGCACTTTTTTTTGATAGTTGACATTATTTCACACCTTTAGTGGGTGGGTTCCATTAGTATCGGGACTTTTTTGCACTTGTACACTTGCTGCTTACCCGACACCTCGATATAATACGAAAGCCTGATATGTTGTAGTTAATGACATTGAATTGTTCATGTATGTTTATTTACTTGCATCATCAATAATCATGAGAAGAAGACAACCTATCAATTAAATAATGTAACCAACTAGAATCTCTAGAAACTAGATCTTGTAAAATAATCTTGGAGATAACTTGACAGAAATGTGACAATCACCACACACACGAGAATTATTTATCACGCTAATAGGGGTTCCTTTGGGTGTGCTTATAAGACCAAATAAAATGTCCAACTTTTCACTATGATGACTGAGAATGTGTCCCTTATGCTCCTCATCCATATCATAGACAAAAAAAATTATGTCAGGCACATATTCTCCATATTCCAATTGTAGAGTGAGATTTTCCAACATTCCATTGATGCTTCAGGTTCTCATTCTACAAGGAATTGTGTTGCATGTATTCTTAAATCTATGCCCCTTTTGATTTTGCAAGCACCAAGTAATGCATCTCATACATAGACATTAGGTTCAATTAAAATTTTCTGCTAAATAACATGATTATTGGGTTCCATTAATCTATGGGGGTTTGTTTTATAACTCGTCACTTTGATCCCCTGATGTCTCAACACTTGAAAGGTCGATCACTTTAACTTATCACTTGAGGATAACATGTGTATTGTCTCTAACATGTGCTAATATCAAGGAATGGCAAAGAATTGGTCATTCTCAAATAAAAAAGGTGATAATTAGACTGCTCCCTTAAAGTCATAAAAAAATACAAAATTCTAACATGTGCTAATATCAAGGAATGAAAAAGAATTGGTGATTCTCAAATCAAAAAGGTGTTAATTAGAATGCTCCCTTAAAGTCATACAAAATTAAGAAATTCTAATTTGACGATAAATATGGTTTGCGACACTTCCCATACTATTGAGATTTATGCCAATGAGTACTTCGTATACTTATAACAGATCATTCCATTTCAGAATTGGACTTGGTCCTCAAACAAATACCAAAGAAAAATTGATTATTGTTTGGGCACTCACGATGCTTGACTTATTAAAAAAACATAAAAAATATCCTCATTTTGGGTGATTCAAAATTTGTTATTGAATAGTTGCTAGGAGAGACTCACCTTGAGGTTCTAAACCTAGTAGCATGGAAACTTTCCAGGACATTAGATTCCATCATATATATAGAGAATTCAACAGTACAACAGACAACCTTTCAAAAAGTGCATTAGAGTTGGACCCTAGCATAATTATATTTGAAGACTTGATTTGTAACTAGGTTCAAGGTACGCACTCCATTCCTATTTCTCATATGAGCTAAATTTTAGTGCACAACATCTAGGTGACAAATGGTAACTTCAGAAATACAAAATTAAAGACTTCAAGCTCAACATAGGAAGATCTTGATCTAGAGTAGTCAAATTAGTGATTTTTTTAACAATAATTTATTGTATATAGATGGGCTTACTTCTCTGTCATATTAGCCCTCTTAGGATCTAAAGTCTTTGGTTTTTTTTGGGTCTTACCTTGAGATGTTTCATTGGTAGTGAATTCAATAAATTTTTTTGAAAAGATGTAATCAACAAAATTGTATTTTTTTCAAATAAATAACAAAAAAAAAATATTTACAATGAAAAAAAAAATCCCATTTCATCTAAAAAAATCATGTTGACTCTAGTCACATTCTTATGTTGACGTTAAAATGCTCACTAAATATTAAATCATTAAACACAATGGACACGATTTATCCTCCAAATTTTATACAATATACATATTATACATAATTTTTAAGAAAAACATGTTATGAGTATAATGGAAGTACCACCTAAACAAAGTAGAATTTAAAAATAGATTCACCAATCAAATTGTATGTTTTAAACAATTTTATTATTAATAATAAATTTTTAACCAATAGAAACAAAACGTATTACACCTAGAGACACTCTCTAACCCAATATGGAAGAGACGTTGTAAGGTTATGTTATGTTATGTGATGCTATGCAAAGTGGAGTTTGAAAGGCCACTTTGTAGGGCGAGCAGGGGATTGAAACCTTACTGCACGGGGTTCTTGTGAACGACGTTCACATGTTGCAGAACATCACTCTCACATCTTGAAAATTCCTCTTTACAGGTCATCATCCTGATTCGCAGATTGCCTTCACCGAAATTCTAGCGAGCGAGCAAGACAAGGGAAACTATCGTTGTACAAATATGACTAGCCGTTGTTTTTTTCCCTTGAAAATTATAAAAATTTTGCTAAGTGTTTAAGAAAATTTAGTAAGAATTTTTGTAAATACAAGTTAAAGTTAAGAATTTAAAAACAATAAAGTTTTTGATAATACTGAACCATTTAAACTAAAACACAAAATTCAAACAATATTATTACAAAATTTCTTAATTTTTTTACCACAATTCCAGCTACTTTAAACC
Source organism: Pinus albicaulis (assembly GCA_034641835.2). Taxonomy (NCBI): domain Eukaryota; kingdom Viridiplantae; phylum Streptophyta; class Pinopsida; order Pinales; family Pinaceae; genus Pinus; species Pinus albicaulis. Next base: position 386,923,145 of record CM076569.1, on the reverse strand, counting down.
ATCCTATCAATTCCTCGACCTCCTTAGAAAACTCCTACAAATATGTGGGGAAACTCGATTTTAATATTAAAAAATACTCGGGAAGGACGCAACGAAAGCAATGTGCGCCATTTTTCGATTGCCTCTGATGGGAACGGAACGTCTCACAATTAAATTGTTTTTCTGTCATGTTTTTTTCGGATGCGTGAAATGCCACTTTGCATAAGTGATTGAAACCCTGTATGCCCCATTTGTACGCGGAGTCAACACGTAGTGCTCCGTTAAGATAATTCTCACGTAGTATCACATCACATTTGATCAGAAATCTCATTGTAGGATAATGAACATTTAATTTATTTTTTGTAAATGGGACATCTAGGTTTGACGTACTGGTATACTATTCTTTTTATAAAACTATTTCCATAAATATTAAATTAAAATTATTACAACAATATATTTATAAAGAGACAATTCAATGTGAGTGGAGAGAATAACAATTATTCTTTCAACTACTTGAAATAAATCTAATTGACTCATAACAAATTATATATACAAAAATAATAAACATTCTAAATAACAACAGTTTTTGGGGAAACTAAAGGAAAAAAATATTAAAAAAATACAAACATTACACATCACATAACACTGCATTTAAAATTGTTGTTACTAAAATGTAATGGCAAAATTACTTTTTTCACAACTATTTTTTCTGATTAATTTTAATAAAAAAAGAAAATTTCTTCCATAAGTTAAAATAAGCCAAATATAAATAGTTAAATTTGAAATATCATTTATTATCATCTCTTTATATATATATATATATATATATTTTTTTTTTTTTTTTATTTTTTTATTTTTTAAATTTTTTTTTTCGAGGAAAAAATTCGTAATTTTTCATTGATAAGAAAAATTACATGTTACATTTTACATATAAAATTGATCATGGATCATACTGGCAAAATATGCTGCAAATCTATGGATATATGCTGCAAGTTAAAACTAATCCTACTATGTACATAAACATTAGAATAAATACAAAGTAAAGCCAGTGGATAGAGCTGAAAAGTCATCAGCAAATATAGTCTCAAAAATATTACTTTCTGTCAAAATGCAGTCAAGGTTTGTTTGTTGATGCTTTTACCAGGTTTGTTTGTTGCTGCCTCAGTTCTGCTTCTCCCAAAACTTGTTTTTGGCCTCTTCCCAAGAATAAACTTGTATAGTGTGCCATATATCTAATTTTGCAATTTTGATTTTGAAATTTTTACCTGAGGCACTTTTATATGTCTCCTCATATCTCTTAAAATTTCATAGTTTAAAGTCTCAAAGAAATTAAAATAAAATTAACAAAATTTCCAAGTTGACCTCTTTGAAACTATTTTCAAGACTATTTAGAAATCTTAATTTCCACAAGGCAAATATCTTTGAATTATAGAAAACTAATGTTTAAATTTTTTACCATAGGTACCTAGAGATCTTGGTTTTGTCTTCTCAAGATTCCATAGTTTGAAACATATAAGAAAATAAGCTATAGTCAAAATATCAAACTACCTTGAGCATTTAGTAACTCTAACTTCTTTAGAGAATATCTCCAAAATTATAACAAACCAACACCTAAAATTTTATCACATGTACATAAAGATCTACGGTTTGAAACATCCGAGAATAAAATAAAATTATAGAGAAAGTGCCAAACATAGTTGTTTGAAGTAAATTTTAGGAGCATCCAAGAACCCTAAATTCCTCATAGCATATCTCCAAAAATATAGTGAAATGATTCGAGAAAATTTCACTACATGTTTATGAAGATCTTGCCTCCATCTCTTATAAATTTGATAGTTTAAAACAACCCAAAAGAAAAGTTATTAAAAAAATGTTGAAAACTAAGCAATTATAGAGCGGGGCGAATCAATAATTGTGTCTTTTAAATAACCAATTTCAAATTATTTTACAAGTCGTTCAATTATTTCTTTAATGTATTAAAAATTTTATATGCATGTTTAACAATTAACCATGAATTCATAAGCAAACATGCAAGTGACTCATGCAACACACTGAGACACTAGATATAAGTGGAAACCCATAAGGGAAAGACCGCAAATTTTGGTTGTGATGTAAAGGAAAGCTACCAATCCCTCTTTTACATCAATTTTGTAGGCTTCTACCTACAGGAGGCTTCAACCTATCTTTTCTTCTGCAAGCTACAACTTGCTAGGAGTGTCCACTCCCTCTTCTACAAGCTCCAACCTACTATTTTTAGGCTACTACCTAGAATGAGACACCAATCCCCTGCTAAGATTAAAAATTTACTTTGTTGGTTTTACTTGGTCTTTGTCTATGCTATGAACTCTATCTCTCTCCTTATTTCAGTTGTTTATCACCTCTATACCTCTTCCTCAATTTTTCTTCCCTTTTTCTCCTCTTTCTCTCTGCTCTCTAATAATTCAATTCTATAGTAACCCATTCAAAAATGAATCTTTTTATATACAAATATTTTTGAATTTTTTTATTCAATACAGGAATCTGAAGTGAAAGGTTTCCTCTTTGTATTCCAAGATCTTTGTGGTTTACTTATTCATTTTTGAATTTGAATGTCAAGTCAAGACAAATGAACCTCGTATTATTCAAAAAACTAAAGTAACATAAGCCAACATCAATGATTGCATAATTTAAGGCTTAAAATTATCTTTTTCCATGCTACAAAACAGAAATGTTGATTACCCATTGCTAATCCGGGCTGCACACGCTAGGTTTCCTCTCACAACCTTGGTTGCAAATGCAATTAGCTAGGCTCTAATTTGCGTCAATTCCATGAATTAGGGAAAACTTAGAATTCTTCTCAGATATTTGCAACCATCTGTATCACAACATCTTCAAGCTCAGACGCTAGGTTTCCTCTCACAACCTCAGTTGCAAATGCAATTAGCTAGGCTCTAATTTGCGTCAATTCCATGAATTAGGGAAAACTTAGAATTATTCTCAGATATTTGCAACCATCTATATCACAAAATCTTCAAGCTCCTCAACAAAATCTTTAGCATCAATAACGTGATCATGTGAATTAGATTGCAAGGTGGATACTAATCATAGATTCCATGGCTTGGATATAGTGCCTTCTTAGAAATGTAAACCCAACATACACCATTGAAATTTTCTGATAAAACTAATATTCAATGGAAATAAACATATTTTTATTCATATTATCCATATCTTGTGTGCCATGTATTTACTTTTAAGGATGAGAAACATGAAATTTTACAACCTTGTTTACAAACCAATGTAACAAGTCTTGATTCTTCAAATCACTGTACCCACTGTAATCAACCTTTCAAACAAAGTACATTAATTTATATCTTCGTAACCATTTTACCTAAGGCCTTTATAACCATTTGACATCAATGCAAACATTACCAACGAAAACTTCCAAGGTGACTCGTTCATTCTACAAATCACAATTTTTCTCCACTTATAAAATGGCAAGAGTATTATCTAGCTTCTCTTGCACATCTCAGATCTCTTCTTACTTGAATAATATTCAAATGCACTTATTTATTCTTTTTTTTATGTTTCTCCATTCAATTATGGCATTGAATAGTAAAATTGGTTGGGTGAACATGTACCTTTTGGTTAGGCTAACCTGGCATAATCTTTCACTGTATCCTCATTCTTTTTTAGTTAGAAATAGTTCCATATACTATATAAAATGCCTTATAATAATATTTCCAACCATATATCCTATGCTCCCATTTGAGCTAGATATTTCGATTAAAAATCTATTCAAAGATAGGTTATTCAAATTGTGCATAAAAAAATAGTTATCCAAAAATTATTTTTAGCATTTTTGATTTTGTAATCTTTATCTCAAACATTGTTGTCTCCCCCTATCTTTGACATCAATGAAAAGAATATTTCCAAAAATATCCATATTGCAAACTTTATCTTAGACATCTGTAGTCTCCCCCTTTCTTTGACCTCAATCGGAAAAATATTTCCAACACATTCCTCTTAATGAACACCTTGTGTACTACACTTTTGATGGGCCAATATAAATCCAATGTATTGTGATATTTGGTATCTTTGGCTTTGGTGTCATTAGTTTCAAGTTGTAATTGCATATCTCATCATCGATATCTGCATCATGGATAAACCAATGTTTAAGTATCAATGCCTCTTATGTTGTTTCAATTTCCTCTTGAATATGTGATATATTTTTCTCCTAAAATATGTATGCTAGCTCTTTTTCCCCTTGCTACACTCAAAAGTGGGTTGGTCAACCTCTCTCTCATTTTCCCCTATGCCCCTACGTCCACCGAGGTATAGTGACATGCCTTGAAACAATTATAAATGTAAATACAATCTCAGAGATGGTAACCTATGGAATAATGAACCCAACGATGGTTACCACAAATGGTAGATCACTTATTATCATTTTATCATTATGGAGAACAAAGGAGTTGAATTGATGATAATTACCACCTCAAAATGGGAACCATAGCATTAAAAACCCATTTTTTGGGGTCAAAAAGAAAAAAATCAACTCTTGTTTCAAAAAGTGGTATTATTGGTACCACCGCATTTTTTTAAATGTAAAGTAACCACATTTTTCAACAATGAGGCTTAACAAAATTCTAATATTGTCAACCAAAACCTTTAAACTTCCCCCAAAATTTAAAATTAGTGTTAATAATAACATCATTTTTTATTTTAGATGTCAAAATTATATTTTTTTTGAAACCTTTAAACCTTATAGCTAGTACCATTGCAATCGAAACCTTAAAATCAACCCTTGAATCGAGTAGATATGCTATGAGTTGCAACACCTTCTTTGGGATAAAATTTCATTTTTTTTAAATCATGGCCTCGATAATTGGTACCCTTGATACTAAAATCTAAAGATCAACCATCAAATAGAAATGAGATATTATCAACAACACTTAATTTAATTTTTAGGTTTCAAATTGCAACATTGTAGACATCACTTAAAAACCTAATATTGTTGTAAAAAAGAAAAAAAGAAAAAAAATCAAAATATACAAAAAGGGAAAACCCCACATAGATAAAAAAACATGTTTTTTTGAAATTATATACATAAGTGTGTGTGTGTGTGTGAGTTCCGCTCGAATTAAGGGTTGTTGTAATGAGGTTGTATGAGAATGTTATTACCAAGTTTAGTACCATTGAGGGTTGCTCGAAAGAAATTAACTACAATATTGGAGTATGCTATCACTTTGTAATTTCCAAAGGCTGTGAAGGAAACCCAGAGGTAACCAGAAAACCACTTTGGAATTTGTGATCTAGCCCTGCGAGCTTCAGAGAGGGATCTCTCTGTGATATTTATATTTGTTTATTACGAGATATTAGGCTAGTTATGAAAGCTCAGAGTTTGGTTGGAATAGAAAGGGAAGGCCATTGGGAAAAGGAGTCAAAAGAGTTTAAGATGATCAAATTCAGAAATAATCAAGCTTAAGTGTAACAGGAAAGGTAGGCATACTACTTGATCCTTTAAATTTAGATGAAATGTAAGAGAAGAAATGAAATAGGTTCCATTAAGAAAATAGAAATTAAAAATTATTTAACTTAATATTAGAGGAAAACATTCAAAGTATCCTCAACCAGAGTTAGAGTGTATCTTTCAAAAAAATGTGTTCTTCAACTTTCTATAAAATAATTAAGAAAATAAACACATATGAAAACCGAGAAAACAGATTATAGTAAGAAGCACTTCACCACATATATATGACACATGAATCCTGAAAAAATTTGTCTTGTATTAATACAAAAGGTCACTTGAACTCAGTGAACATCCTTAGTCTCTCTCAGTACAAATCCCAACCTTTATTACTTCAAATTATGAAGTATTTATACAAGTTCTTCACCAAATATCTTGATTGGAAATATCAAGATTTATTACCAATATATTCAAACTGTGTTACACAGATAGAACTAAAATACAGAACATTCAAAACTAATGAATCTACTTGGAACTATCTCTATTGATTTCTAGTGATAAAGAAGAGTAATTAAAATTTTATAGCAACTCTTATTTGATGAGGTGGCCTCCAAGTCACTTACTCTCTATGAGCTTTTTCCTTACTAAATTATGAAAAATAAGGTCTAGTGATCCCTTTGAATATCTCAATCCGAGATAGTTGTGTAAAAGTGAAAGAAATTGTTGTAGATGAAGATGTTTTTGAGATTAACCTCTCTCGGTTTCCCAAAATTATGCTCCAATTTTTCCAAATATTCTCCGCAAAAATATGTCTAAAACGAGACTTTGCACAGTCAGAAACATAGGCCGCAAAGATGTAAATGGATTTCTCATTCTCCAATACTTGTGTAAAATATGAAGTGATTTATTGTACTTTAGCATCTTAGAAACACAAAGATCGTCTAGTTTCCCAAGATTCATCTCTGATTAGCCACAATATGTTCTACAAAATGATGACTAAAACAGGAAATTTCTACAAAACATGCCTTCAAAGATTCATGCGAATATCCAAAACCATAATAGTTGTTAGAAAACCGAGAGAGGTTTTTGTAGATGGGTTTGTTCCAAAAAAAAACCTTTCATTTTTCAAAAATTCATCGTCATTTTTTTGGAAACCGTGATTAAAATAATTATGGTGTATAGGAAAAAAAATGTTTTATCTGGTCATGAAACATATATATGAAGTGGAGGAAGGAGGTGACATGGAGGTGGGGTGTGATGTGGAGGCACATGGTTGGAATAAATAGTTGACGTGTGAGTGTGGAAGCAAGGCGCGTGAATGGAACAATAAGCAGGAGTGGGATCAGGTAGGAGGAGATATGTGGCAGTAGGGGAGTGGAGGTGGAGCAGAAGTGGAGGGTGATGTAACCAGGAGTCCGGATTATGGCGAGAGTGGCGAAAACCGCTTTTGGAAGAGGATAACAATGGTTTGTGGTTTCGTGGGGGAGAGGAGGGGTGAAATAATTAGTGCCTGCCATGTAACGCGGGGCCTAAGAAGAGGAAACCACTTTTCAGACCCCCTGACTGATAACAGGAGAACAAGTAGGGGGGGCTGAAAATGACTTCCTGTCATTGATCCAGGTGGGGTAGATCGTAGTTTTCAGATGATGCATGAGCCATAGCACAAGCGGACCAAGAATTTTTGTCACTTTCAACTCCATAATAAAATCAAAACAATAATACCAAGGCCTTATTACAATTTATTTAATCACATTTAAATGATGTGATTAATTTAATCTAAACATAATTAATTATCTACTAATGATGCATTTTGACTTGCAAGCATATTTTCTATTTTTCTTAAGTTTTTGACCTTTTTTGGAAATAATTTAAAACATGGAATATTATTTTCAACATCTGAAATATAATAATCATCATCTATAATCAAGTGACCCTATAAAAATTTATAGGACCCTAACATAGGCTTCGATAGGGATGGCATCCTCTCTGTGAGGTGCCAAGAATGCCGTAGACTAGTAGCATGATCCATTGGGTTGATCCCAACATTGTAACCGTTCTGTCATAACTCTGTGGCTGAAAATCTTGAAACCGAAATCAAAACCATTCTGAAAACTGAAATTCGAAACACTTGAACTGAAATATGAAATTTTAATCTGAAACTAAAATTGGAAATAATGCTTGAAAAAATGCTCAGGGAACTGAGCTTATTTGCACACTGCTACGTACTCTACGCTGTTGAAAATCATATTGAACTAAACAATACAAAAATTCCAATGAAGCAAGTCAAGTAGCTACTGAAATAACTGAAATTCTTGACTCCTAGTTAGCAAAATCAAAAGGACAACTTGACTATTTTTCCACAAAATCAAAGCTATAACATGTAATAGAAACAATTGATGGATCTGGTCATTATAGTGAAAACATGGTTGAACACTTAAGTTTAAAAGAACCTCCATGTAGTATGCTATAGGATCAATAAAAGCATGATTTATTATGTCACCTTTTAGGCCTTCAATGACCAGTTGATCATGGATTATTTCATCAGTTGTATCCTCAAGGTTAAACTCAGATTCTAACTATACATTTTCACTCTTGTACTTGAAAACATAATTCTCATCACTATGAAAATAAAAAGGCAATACAATCTCATCTTGTTTTGGAGAAGGAATATTTTCCAAGAATTGTTTAGGATCTTAGAAATTATGACTGAATCTGAAAATCCAAAAGTTCAATACCCTTCTCGAATCTTTTAGGAACTAACTCAAGAAAACAAATTTTACCTTCAGGAGAAAATTTTCTCGATTTGAAACAACGAAACACGATCGTTAAAAAAATTCATCACTTTGAAACTCTGCTAAAATATCCCTGAATTGTTTTAAAACTTCACAAGATAGTGGACTTGCCACATACCATGTCATCTTGTTTAGCAACAAATCTGATCAATGTGTAGTGGAGTCACCATAAGTGCTCTAAAATTCAGATTCTTTGATAATGGAGGCACCGTAAAAACTTTGAAGCTCTGGATACTTTGAACATGGAATCTCCAAGTGAATTCTTCAGGCTTCTTGTGTCTAATCATTGTTCACCATTAGTAATAAAAAATGGAACTTGATAATTTTTCCTGGGGATGATGAAACCTCATCGCCAATGGAGTCGCCACTATGTTATCACTCTGTAATTTCCCAAGGTTGTGATGGAAACCCAGAGGTAACCACAAAACCACTTTTGAATATGGGATCTAGCTCTGCCAGCTTCAGAGAGGGATCTCTCTATCATAATTAGATTTGTTTATAACAAGATATTAGGCTAGTTATGAAAGCTCAGAGTTTGGTTTTCGAATTGGTTTGTTTGGAATAGCAAGGGTAGGTAATTGGGAAATGAATTCTGAAGAGTTTAAGATGATCAAATGCAGAAATAATCAAGCTTAAGTGCAACAGGGAAAGGTATACATACTACTGGATCTTTTAAATTTAGATAAAATGTAATAGAAGAAATGAAATAGTTTTGTTATGCTGAATTATGGATTACGGGTAAAATACATTCCCTAAATGTGGTGCTATGCATTTAGGACAATAGATCAAAGACTTTGCAGATAATTTTACTAACAGTAAATAGACACACATAATAGATTAAGAAACTTATTTGGAGTCCAAGCACTTCCTATTCTCCTTCTGTCACTCTTGCTGTAGCTTCCAATCCAAGCTATATCGCCAAAATATTTCCTGCAAGTATGAACTAAAAAACAAAGAGATTGCAATATACAAATGGTTATTCACGTTAATCAGTTAAATCAATGAAACATGAAACATATACATTAGATAAGAATCCATAATACGAAATACAAAAGCTTATACAAAAACATATGTGGGAAGATAAGCAACAATCTTTATTAATGGATAGAAGGGGAGGGTACAACCAGTAATTGATTTGATGTCACCAACTCCAACATCATCCCAGCCTCATCACAATGAACATCTCCCCAACATCATATCACTCAAATCAAACCCTCAATTGAGATTCCAATAACATTTCTCTACAAAATTTCTTCCTTCTCAAGAACTAGGATCTGTGCTCAATTTATAGATTAGCTGAAGGTAGTTTCACAATCAATGACTTTCAAATAATAGGCAAGACATGTTCCCAAGCTTAGAGGTGTTGAATGGACACATGGATTCAAAGTTAGACACATATTCACTCTTTTAGAAGGCACTGGCCATGTGGAGATTTTGGAACAATGATAATTTAACTCCCAAATGACCAATGCACTCTTGAATGTTGGGAATTTCTTTACAGAGTACCCTTGAATGGAGGTAACTACACATTCAAAGTAGTTAGTCCCTTTAGAGGTTGCATTGGTGAGCTCATAGGTGATATAAAATGTACTTCAAATCTTGGAAACATTGCAATGGAAGTCATGGATGATTTGTTCTTGTTCTTTGTCTTAGGGCATGTAGTAGGATAATTGTCTTTTGGAAAAGCAAGATTGACATCCCAATAATCAACGCACACTCTAATGGTTCCTTGTTTTTTCATGACAGGAACGATGTCGGAAACCCACTCAATTTGTGGAACAAGGTAAATGAAACCATAACGAAAAAGTTTCTCAACTTTTTATTTAATGGCAACGACCTTCTTCGGATAAACATGATGAAGGTGTTGACGCACCGACTTGACATAAGGATACATATTAATAGTGTGTTCAACGATACTAGTATCTATGCTTGGCATTTCCTCGTAAGACCAAGCAAATACATCACGAAATTCATGAAAGAGAGAGTGATAGGTTTCGAGTTCTGATGGAGAACAAGATACGTTGACATTAACATTTTATACAACGCGAGGTTTGGTCGAAATATCGATAGAAATGGTTTCTTCAATATTTGACAAATTTCTCTCAAAATTGATTGCATTAATAGGCAAAGAATTCGAAAATAAATTTTTGATCGATGGGTGATAAAGTTCACTAAGATTATTTTCTTCGTAATCAGGAAGATGGGAACAATGATGATAATATTCCCATGGTTCTCCTTTGACAACATAGTTTCCAAAATATTCTCATTTGTCAAGAAAGTTGAGGAAAAAGGATCAGATGGAGTACCAAAATCTAACGAACGATCAACCTAAATAATTGACAAGTCTGATTTTGGATTCGCCGCCCAAGCCAAATAGATTGATTGCTATGCCAGCTCAATAGGGATGGGTGGCAGAAACTCATCCAATGTAACAATTTCATAATCAATCGTACTCTTCCTTAAGCTAGATGGAGTGGAAGAGATCATGTAGCAGGTCTCTATGAGGCATCAGGCAATTGAAAACACAGAAAACAAAAGGCTGAAAGTAATGGAAATGAAAAATTCAAAATGAATTTGGTTGGCTAAGGGGGCCACATAGACTCTAAGGGGAGATAATGTGTTGAAAAGCACCCCTGAGTGGGAGAAAATGCTATGAAAAGCACTGTGTCTTGACCAACAGTGCGTTGCGTGCAGTAGAGAACAAAAACTAAAGATGCTGATACACTTCTAATGCAATTCTTAGTTTCAAAAATTCTAATATTTAAGAGTAGATGCTACTAGGTGGATAAACAGAGGAAAACACACCAAGGATGAAGGATAAACTCCCTAGTGGAGTCGCCAATGTGTTATGCAGAACTATGGATTATAGATAAAACACATTCCCTAAATGTGGTGCTATGCATTTAGAAAAATAGATCAAAGACTTTGCATATAATTTTCCTAACAGTAAATAGACACACAAAATATATTAAGAAACTTACTTGGATTCCAAGCGCCTCCTTTTCTCCTTCTGTTGCTCTTGTTGTAGCTTCTAATCCAAGCTAGATCGCCAAAATATTTCCTGCAATTATGAACACTAAAAATCAAAGTGATTGCAATATAAAGATGGCTATTCACGTTAATCAGTTAAATCAATGAAACATGAAACATATACATTAGATAAAAATCCATAATATGAAATAAAAAAAGCTTATACAGATACATATGTGGGAAAGTAAGCAGCAATATTTATTAATGGGTAGAAGGGGAGGTTACAACCAGCAATTGATTTGATTTCACCAACTCCAACATCATCCTAGCCTCATCACAATGAACATGTCCCCAGCAAGATATCACTCAAATCAAACCCTCAATTGAGATTCCAACAACATTTCTCTACCAAAATTCTTCCGTCTCAAGCACTAGGATCTGTGCTTAATTTATAGATTAGCTGAAGGTAGTTTCACAATCAATGAATTTCTAATAATATGCAAGACATGTTCCCATGCTCAAAGGTGTTGAATGGACACATGGATTCAAATTTTGACACATATGCACTCTTCTAGAAGGCACTGGCCATATGGATATTCTGGAACAATGAGAATTTCGCTCCCAATTGGACAACGCACTCTTGAATGTTGGGAAGTTCTTTCCAGAGCACCCTTGAATGGAGGTAACTACATATGCAACACAGTTATTCCCTTTAGAGGTTGTGTTGGTGAGCTCATAGGTGATATAACATGTACTTAAAATCTTGGAAACCTTGCAATGGAAGTCATGGATGATTTTTTCTTCTTCTTTGTCTTAGGGCATGTAGCAACTGAAATTATAGGGGATGATAGACCCTATTCATTGGTTATGGGGATGATGTCCAATTTAACCAGGTCACTGGGAATGGTGACCAAATTGACCTATAACAAGTTTCAATTAAGTAAAGAGCATTTAAGTATTCTTTAACTTAATATAATAGGAAAACGTTCAAATAAACACATATGAAAACAGAGAAAACAAATTACAGTAAGAAGCACTTCCCCAAATAGATATGACACATGAATCCTGAAACAAATTGTCTTGTATTACTGCAAAAGTTTACTTGAAGTCAGTGAAAAACCTTACAATGAATGGTAGTATCTCTCAGTACAAAGTCGATGGATGGTGACGTAACCGAGAGTGCGGATTATGGCGGAGTGATGAAAACTAATTTCGGAGGGGGGAACAATAGTTTGTAGTTTCGTGAGGGGGGGGGGGGGGGGAGTGAAATGATGAGTGACTGCCATGTAGCATAGGGCCCAAGGAGAGGAGACCACTTTTCAACCCCCTCGGCGATAATAGGAGAACAAGCAAGGCGGCCAAAATGACTTCCCACCATTGATCTAGGCGGAGTAGATCATGGTCATCAGATGATGCGCGAGCGATAACACAAGTGGACCAAGACTTTTTGTCACTTTCAACTCCATAATAAAATCAAAAAATAGTACCAAGGCCCTTTTACAATTTATTTAATCACATTTAAATGATGTGATTAATTTAATTTAAACATACTTAATTATCTGCTAATGCTGCATTTCGACTTGCAAGCATATATATATTTTTTTCTTAAGGTTTTGATATTTTTTAGAAATAATCTACAACACGGAATATTATTTTCAACATCTAAAATATAATAATCACTAGCTATAATAAAGTTACCCTATAAAAATTTATAGGACCCTAACAGAGTCAAGAAAGGGTGTCCCTTGTCCCTCACTATTTTTGGCCTAAGCATTGATATCCTTTATATGATTACCTGTGTTTGGAACCTAGTTCCTAACGAGGGTTTTGGCCCCCATATATAAGTTTCACAGTGGGGGGTCCATAGGGGGGGGAAAGGTTTATGGATCCCACACCCCCAACTCGATAGGGTATTTTAGGGGCAATGCCCTCAAAGAAAAATTCTTGCAAATTTGCCTTGTAAAAGATTGCAATTTCATAGTCAATTTGAATTGTTCACCAATAGGTCACATATTTGATGGTAGACTTTATGCTATGGTTTTTTTCCTTAGAAGGAAACCCTCTTTTAACAAGTAATTGTATAGTAGCTAGATGTATTCTTTAAGAGATATAGAAAAATTAATCTAGTTTTCTTGGTTTTGGGTTTCTAGGGTAAAATATCTATGCAAATTGTGTGCAAGTGCTATTGAATCTATTTTTGTTTTATATTGAGAATATGTTTGCAAGAATTATGTGTGCAGGGGTTAAAACCTTCATTTGCATATCATAACATATTTGTGATGTAGCACAGGTAGTCGAATCATCGTGACTCGTGAGCTCTAAATTGAGAGCCCCCCACCTTTGTGCGTTAGCGGGTGAAATCTCGTGGGAATTTTTGACTCCAATTTACTATGCTCTATGGTCGGACCTTGTGGGGGACCATGAACTCCACCTCATTAGAGAATCGTGAGCCCTCAAATTATTGTACGCGACGTGGGTGGAGTCTAGTGGAGACTGTGAAACTTCAAATCGTAGTGTAACATGGGAGGAGTCTGGTGGGGACTATAAATGTCCAATTTCTACTATCGTGAACTGCGGTGTAACCCCACTTCCCTAGCCCATGATTACTCTCAGCCCCATTGGATATACAATACCTTGACAACTGATTTTTTGGGTTAAGCTCTTTAATATCCCACTAATACTATTAAATATGTATTTACTGAAATTCTTGGTCATTAAGGGTAGAACCCAGTTAATACTTTATGAGGGCTAGCATGATGGGTGTAGAAAGAAACAAGGGTGAAGAAAGAATATGTCAAGTTATCAAAGCCTTGGGCCCAACGATTTGATGGATGAAGCATGGATAGTGGGCTGATGACAAGCTAGTTATTGGGTTTTGATGGTTGATAACATTGGCCCTTGATCAATGAAGAATTTCACACAATCTTGGTGTGATTGTTGGGATTGTAAACAATTATGCATAGGGGTTCATGAAAAACCCAAATTTTCCTACACGCTAGGTATTTTCTCACTCAAAATTTGATGGATATTCAATAAATAGGGTTTTATTTTTATTTGATACTCCTTATGGACATATTGATCCTCCCGCAGCGATTTTATATTCCTATAGCCAATATTTGTTGGTAAACTTACCAAAAATAGTACATCCTTCATTCATACTATATTGTAGTTTCCCTTTCTAGCGTGAGCATTGTTTTGCTCAAATGTCACACTCTCAATCTAGAGATTAATACATAATGCATAGGATTCGATTATGGCATCAAAGGAAACCCATGAGGGGGAAACTCAATTGGTGATTTTCATGATATGAAGTATTATGTAAACTAAGATATTCAATGTTCAAATCCCTCGTGGGTTAAGCCAACAAAAAACAAATTTATTGCATTAAAGGCCTCACATACACATTCTTATTACAAGAAACACACACATTATTGTATTAGTCATTTTGTCATCCTATTTTGAACAAATACATTCACCTCACTTCAAATGCACAAATATAGATCCACACCACAATAGATAAATATTTTCACAAATAAATATGCATAAAAAAAATGCGCTTTATTAATCGAAACAAATGTGCGAAAACTTCTTGGGCTAATTTCAAAATGTGGGCATACTCTACCTTGACCTCGCTTAATCTACCTCCTATTTTCTTTGTCCTACTTGTGAATTGTTTGATCTCTTGTTGTCTATATTCCTATTCTGCTACCTACTTTTTCCTCCTTTTATATACATACTTAGGGTATAAAATATCCTAACATAAAAAATGCTATTTGGACATATGTCCCAACTCCTAGAAGCTTCTCAACACCTCAACTTAACATTTGTCACCTTTACCATGGGCCACAAGGAAAAAAGTGTTAGCTCATCAAACTGCTAACAAACTATATTCTTTATAGAACTAGGATACTTGTATTTATGTTAGAATTTTATTTGAGGGAAATATATCTCCCTTGGAAAATTTCATGACCCTCTTGGGTCTAGGAAAAATGGTTTCCTACGGGGTTGATGCACCTACATTAAAATATCCATGTGGAAAATTGTATGAACTCTTGGTCATATGTTTTAACTTTGTTTAGTCCTCTGGGATCCCAAACTCTGTGTTGTTGATGTATACATGGCTGTCCCAATTTTTTTTCTATTGTCTTCACTTTTATAGGATCCCATACCTTTCTTTGTTGCTTCCTTCTTGTTTTGTTGGTGCAACCCCTTTCATCCAAAAACATTTTCATGCAAGTTGTATCCTCTTCTTAGTGGATCCTAAAGTACATAAATACCTTGACCTATTCCTTGGTCATTATTTTCCCCATTCTTCCATCATTATGCAAAGGTTTGTTTTCAACCTTTTTCCTATATATGTCATAAGCCACTCGATCTACTAAATTTTTTCTCTTCCTTATGTTGTCAAAAACTTATTTTAACATTATTAATTAGAAGACTTTGGAAAATCGTTATATTCACATACTATTTTTGCAAAAAAAACATTGCGCCTATGCACCATTGATTGGGTGCCTCATCCTTTCCATGTCCTTGAACTACTATTTCATTTTCAACAAGCTTCATGCTTGTGCCAAGACAAGGTTGTACATCTCATTTTAAGATATTGATTACAATATCTTTTAGCCATGTCAAAATGATTTTAGATTTTTTCTTGCTTTCCAAAATCTCCTAGTTTCCCTTCTCTTTCTCTTCCCTTTCTTGAAATTCCTTTTCTTTCAAGATGCCCTTTGATGTTGGTTTCTTATTTTCTTGAGGGGGCTAAATTTTTTCCTTCTCTCCTTGGATATACTTTGGTTTCTTGAAACTTTGCATAATCTATAGTTTTTTCTGAGATCTAAGGTTACATAGATTCCTCTAGATTTCCCCTTCATCATATTACTCATCGTCTTGAATTTCGAGAAGATATTTGATTCCTTTTATGCTACATTAATGATTGTGTATGCTCAACCTGTTTGCTTCCATGGTATATTGTAAAATCCACTCTCCATGTCTAGTTCTAGAAATACACAATGTATTTGGATGCTTCTTCCCTTTCCAATCAATGGAATATATATCTCCATAAAAAACATCCTAGTTTCTACCTTGAGTTTCTATGTCTCTTAAGTCAATCTCCTCATGCACCAAAAATTTGCATGGTTGTCCAATTCCTTTACTTTATTTATCATATGAATTCCTCATTTGTTGTTTTAACTTACTCAAATGAAATTTCTACTCCTCAACACAAAGTACATTAGAAATATTGAACTCTTCTTCCTAAAATAAGATTCCATTCTCATGAGACAAACTTGTCTCATACTCATTCTTCTCATATTCTGCTGAGAACTTTCATTTCTCTTTTCCTACACACTTATCCATACTCTCAACAATCCTTTAAAAATAGTCAAATGGTTTAGGCATCTCATCATCTTCATGCTCCTTACCTTCATTTCCCAAGTAAGTTTCTTCAAACCTTAGATTGTCCAATTAATCCTTTTTAAATTTCAATTTTTTTTCAAACTTTGTAAATTTCAATTCCTTTTCATATTGTTACAACATTGTATTTGAATGTTGTTCCTTCACCTTTATGGGGTTATCCTCACAATGCAATCCATCATCCTTGCTTCTTTTTGTAACAACTTTTAGTACCTATTATTCTCCACCTTCTGCATGGATACTCTTGTTTCTTGTCATGGATTCCCTTGTTAATTGTCTGTCGAGCTTTCTTTGAGTTATCTCAGGAAACAAATTCATTTCTCCTTATTTCAACTTTTGAAAATAAACTCCTATGCTTTTTTTTTACTTTTAAACAATATTTAAGGATTGTTTATCCTCTACTGAATTCTTTTTCCGTTCACCTAATTGGAGAAATTTTTCCTTATCCCTTGTATTTTGAGTAGTTTCTCCATCCTCATGTCCCGCAAACAATTTTTTAGCTTTGGAAACATGAGGCCTTCTAACTGTTTCTACTATCATCATCATGAATTCCTGTTTTTTTGTATGGATCTTATTTTGGCTACCTTTATGAGTCAATATTGGCTCATTGTTACATGTCATTTTTTCACCATGACATTTAACGATCAATATGATCTATCACCATCCATAATCATGTTTCCTTAGAAGAAAACAATTATATTCCTTAACCAAGTCTTGGAAACTGGGAAAATAGCTCTTAAATACTCTTAAAGATGGCATGGGCATTTTTTGCGGTCACTTACTACCCATGTTTGGATATTACTAAGCTTTCTTGTGGACTTTTGCGCTTTTTTTCGCGTTAAAACCTGTGCACCCCATTATTGAAAGTAACTTATAGAAGCATAGTTGGGGGAATATTATTCCAAATAAAAGCCACTTAGTCACGTTGGTTCAAGATAAATCCCTCCAATTATGGAGCTTATCCCCTTGGATCAAGGAAATCTAATCCCCTCATTTATGGATCACATCACTCTATTGGTGGATCTAAAACCTCCTCAGTTTCTCCTATAAATTGAGCTAAAACTCTAGGGTTAGGGGGTTCACTTATGATAATCTTATGCTGGTCATTCTAGAGTGGAAAGCTTGTTAAACCAAGGAGGAAGATTGGGAAGGCATATAGGAGGAATTTGTATG
The DNA here is from genome assembly GCA_034641835.2 of Pinus albicaulis. Taxonomy (NCBI): domain Eukaryota; kingdom Viridiplantae; phylum Streptophyta; class Pinopsida; order Pinales; family Pinaceae; genus Pinus; species Pinus albicaulis. Next base: position 386,905,373 of record CM076569.1, on the reverse strand, counting down.
ACATCAAGGCTTGGTTGTAATATTTCTCTTTATATTCTTGAATAATACATTTGGATACTTTTTATCATTGTGTTGTTTTCAGATTCATTAAAACAATTACAATTCTTAATCTCCTTGACCATTAAGTTAAGCTAGTATTTGGATTATTACATATTGCAGATGCTTATGATTCTTTGCATGTTTTTTATTGCAGGTTTCTTCTCAGCATTGAAGGACTTCTTCAGGATAAAAGACAAGGTCTTCAACAAACATCTTGTTGAAAGCTAAGAGAATTGTCCTCTCTTTTCTAGTTTTGATAATTTGAATGCTAATAGATTAGGGAAATAGGTATTGTTTGCTTCTATTTATCTATTGGGATACTAGGGAGATCGCTCTTGTTTGCAATAGGGATTTATCTCGATAGAAAATTGGCGACTCCGTCGGGGAAATACTTAGTTTTTCTTTGTTCTTTTTGGTTTAGCTCTCCGATTTTTCTAATTTGAGTATGTATGAGTGTTGTTGGGTTTATGATTTTTTAGATCCTCTGAATTAGATCGCCTTGTGTTTATTTCTTTGAAATTTTCGCTCCCCTGCGCATTTTTGTTTCATAAACAGTGCATAGGTTTGCACAATTTCTCAGTTTAATACACTGTGCATGCGCACTAGTTTTCACTGACTACCTGCGCACCCCCTGAGAATGTTTTGAAAAATGAATTTTTTCTCTCTTAGAATCTGATGATTAATTTCTAGAGGTTCAACCTGACTTATACCAACCCTTAGAGTCTGTTTGTGAACTCATCTTAGTTGATTGGGTGTTTTGAACTTCCTTTTTGAGAAATTCTTAATTTTATTTCCTTTGGTCATTACTTCGAGGCTTGTCTCGGTTTCTTCACAATTTTTGCATCTTTCTAAATTATGTCTAAGTGATAATCACCTTTGAGTGTTAGTAATTTTTACCTTTGGAATTTTCACCCAATTTTCAAAACTTAAAATGGATTGATTACTTACATTACATTAGTGAAGAAAAATAGGCTTTTTTTCTTTCGCTAATTTGGAATAATCTTTTGTTTGAGAATTCTCTTGCATAGATTACATTTGCATATTTATAATTCTCATTTTCAAGATATGAACGAAAATTGTGCATAGATTACATTTTCATAGTTTTCAAGTGAATTGTGCATAGAATACAACTGCATAGTTTACATTCTGGAAAAGTCAGCCGTAGATTTAGATCAATTTCTTTAATTGTCTTTATGAGGAAAATCACTTATCTTTACAAGTTTTGTGTTTTGAGATTGTTGGTTTGTTTATCTATCGAAAATAGTCTTTCTCTTATGGAATTGGTTGTGTGAATCTCTTTTCTTTCAGTCAATCTCATCATATATTCATTTATGCATATTGTAAAGAGTTATTTCATCGATTTAAAAGATAGGTTCTCTCATTTAAAGATAGCCCTGATTTGAATTTACATGTTTTTATGCTTGTTTTAAAACATACAAATATAAAAAAATTGCTTTGAATTGATTAGCATTAGTATTTTCTTGCTGAAAATTAGTGCATTAGAGAATTTGTTATATTTTCTCTTATCTATCAATTTTTGCATTGTTGGAAGTGAATGAAACCTCTCTCCTTATTTTAGTTAGGATTAATCGAAGTGAAAATATTACATTATCATATTCGGTTGCTTTCAGTTTTGGGTCAGGTCATAACACCACTGGTTTCATATCCATTTACCCTTTCAGTAAGCAATAACCTAATCAATACGACGCTTAAAAAAATTAATCTAGATATTTTTATATTTTCTAGTGCTCATTCCACCAATATAGCTCAGGATTAGTGCTTTTGAATAGGGAGTAATTGATTTTCCAAAGAATATAAACAAACAAATAACATCTTGTGGTATGGAAAAACTCAATTGTTGCAATTTTTCTCTAGGAAGCTCTTCTTAAAATAGTCAAGCACGAGGTCATGTCGGACCTAGTGGAGTAATCACACCTACTTCATTGGTAAAGATAGAATATGTGCACATATTACAAATGGTAAACCTCGTATTAACCATTGTCAAGGAGCATAGGATCACTTGTTAGTAAACATCATGTTTACCATGTCGAGGAACTTTCAAGGGGATTGAGCTTTGATACTCTGCCATTGTGTGTATATCAGGCCATAGACTGTTCCCCCAAGTTGAATTTTCTCAGTTGGTAACCTTAGTGGCTATAATATTAGGATTTTTTTGACGGTAGAGGGAAGGTCTCACTATACCTGAAGCAGACGTTGACTAAAATCACTTGGAATTTCAGGAGGGTAGTCTTGAATTTGAGATGACATAGTGGAGTTGCTTGCATGAGACTGTTTCATTAAGCATGTTGTCAGAGTAACTGATTCCATTCACTAGTTTTTCACATTGATCTCTGCGACGTTGGATTTCATTACCAAATAGGGATTTCGATGTGAAAACAAAACGTTTATGTGTGGTTTGACTCCTAGGTTTGATAACGCATGTGCATTTGTTTGTTTTTATTTTTTAGAGACCTTAGGTGTGGATTGTGAATTTGAATTGTTAATATTTTTAAATTGTTAATAAAATTCACTAAAGATGAAACTAATGGCAATAGTTCCAGAATTCATCAACCAAGGAATTCGTATTAACGATAATCCTAGTCCTTTTTCTTTCTTTGGAAATGTTGATCCTCCTTATATGGCTACATTTTCATTACCTCGATTTACCATAGGTTTACTGGTATGCTTATTTTCAACTTTGTTGGCCTCAAATACTAAAATTGTTCCACCTCAACCGGATGCTTCACCACAATAGAGTTCACCATGTCAACATCACCAACCTCATGTCGACTCTATACCTTCTTCACCCAACATGTCTTCCTCCATTTCTTCTTCTTCGCTTGGCAAAATCCTTGATGCTAGTAACCAGATGGCTAAGAAGAAGAAGAAAGGTAAGAAGAAGAAGAATCAAGATAAGTAAGAAGTCAACCAACCAACCATGGATGTAAGTATTGGTAATGTTTAAAAACCTCCAACATGCATCGTAAGCCCAAATACCCTTGCAAGATTTGTAAGGGTGACCACTTCCTTATCAATTGTCTTGGTATTCCTAAGGTCTTGGAAGTATGGTTAGAAAAATCCTATCAACTTACTGGTGATCCATCAACTAGTGATTGTCAGGTTCCTGGGAAAAAGGGTAAATTTAGGTTTCATTGTAGGTTGTGCAAAGGTAGTCATCAAACTCACATTTTCCCTCACATGGATGAAGCCTCAAAATTATTGGAAAACCTTACTGTTCCATGGCAACAACTTCCAACTAGTTACCATAAAATTTCTCCCAACCTACTGTTAGTTGACGATGCCATTGATCTAATTCCAAGTTCAGTCAATCCCACTCTTCCATTTGAGAGTGAAACTCATATCACTCAGGTTGATGATCCATTATTTGATCAAGTGGTCGACTCGATTTAAAATTTGGTCGATCCCAATCTCCCTATAGAGAGTGAAATTCATATTGCTCAGGTTCTTCTTTTTACTTTAGATTCTTCTACACAAGGGGGAATTTCACCTATTTCTACAGAACTCCCTCCAAGTACTGAGGTATTTTCCTTTAATTGGAGTACACTGATAGAGCCTCATCTTCCTTCTTCCATCCCTTTCCAAATTATTGTGAAGGCTTGTGGTAATAATGTGCGTCTCACAAATGTAGATGAGGGTGTTTCTGTTAGTATTTTATCTTCAACTTCTTGGCAATCTTTGGGTTCCCCTCAGATTGTGTCTTTACATAGAATATATCAGCTTTTAACATAACCAGTAGTCAACCTTTAGGGATCCTTCCTACATTTCTTATTTCCTTGGAAGGTAAAACTATTTATATTGATCTTATGGTAGTCCAAGGCCCCTTGGATTTCAATTTTCTCCTTGGGAGAGACTATGTCTATGTAATGAAAGTTGTTGTATCAACACTCTTTCACGTGATGTATTTCCCTCACAATGGAGAAATTGTGACTATTGACCAGATTTCGTTCGTTAGTCTTGATTCAACTACCAACCATATGAAACCCTTAAATTTTCCTTATACTGAAGTGGTATCCAACCCACCATGGGTTAATTATGTGGAAACCTATACCATGCATACAGTTTCCAATGTAAGTGAGCCCCTCATTGTTTTCTCGACTTATTTTTACGTAGATTCAGTAATTGACATGGCGAGCCCTATGGGGATATTTGAACATGATGTTCTTATCCCTATTGAGTCCATTGACATGTGTTCCTTCCATAGAACTGTTCTTCCATCTGATGAAGACCTCTTGGAAGTCATGATCATAGTGTGTTCCTTGACGTGTGTTTCGTCCTGTTGGAAACCATGATCAAGATAATATGAGGATAGTTATTTTACTGTGTCGACATCGTTAAAAAATGAAACAGGTTTCCATAAGGATAGTTCTTTTACTATGTCAACCTCGTTAAATAATGAAACAAGTTTCCATGAGGATAGTTATTTTATTGTGTCAACCTCGTTAAAAAATGAAACAAATCCCATGATGATAGTTCCTTTTACTATGTTAACCTCATTAAAATATGAAACATGTCATCATGAGGATGTTTCTTTTACCGTGTCAACCTCATTAAAAAAATGAAACAGATTCCCATGAGGATGGGTCTTTTATTGTCTCAACCACGTTAACAAATGAAACAGGTCCCTATGAGCATAATTCTTCTCCTGTGCCAAGCTCGATAAAAAATAAAACAAATCCTCCCCTAATTGAGTCAAGTCTTTGACTAGATCTTGTAAATGTCAAGTCGAGTCTTTCATATGATTTCATAAATCAACCTTCATTCCATCTAGCTATTAGTAACTAGTAGTCTACTTAGGTGAATGAAATGAAGCTTGGGGGGCATGTGCCCTTGTATGTTATGCTTCAAGGTGCATTGAAACTTATCTCAAGCACAGTTTTCTCTCTTTCAAGCTTGTGTAAAAATGAAACCACTTTCAAGAATAGTTTTCCTTTGTTTCAAGCTTTTATTAAAATGAAATATATCTCGAGTCCATTTCGGTTATTATTTTCAAAACTCGTTAAACTCATGAAAATCTCGAGATTCTTTTGCTATCTTTCATGCTCATAAAACACAAGAAAATGTCGATTTATTTCCATCTTTTCTTGCTCATTAATTAAATTGAAAGTCAGTAATATGAGTAGATTTTATCACTTTTTCGAAATCATTAAAACTTACAAAAAAGAGAAACCATGGAGTTCTCTTTTAAGCCCTTTTCAGACTGTCTAAACATGAAAATATTGTTGAGCATGTGACTATTCGAACTCGTTAAAATAAATGAACATTCGTCTACACAATATAAGTTTACCCCTTTCCTGGACTGAACTAGACTAGCTACGAAAAAGGTTTATGTTGACTAAGCATGTTCAATAGAGTTCTCTCCAACATTATTTTATCCATTTTTGGTTTTGAGAGACTAAATTTACGAAAAATAACATTATGGAGTTTACTTATGTTTTTCTTATGACTCCCTAAAACTGAAAATCAAACGAGTTAATCCTATGCTGGACTTGTTAAAATTAAAAAGTACATGAACCGTCGATCACAATGGGACCGGACCTCTCCTTCCTAGGGTTCGTTAAAATTACTAAGGTGGTCTCATCTGAAGGATGAGCTAGCAAAATAAGAAACTGTTATCCTCCTCAAGCTTGAAAAAAAGAAATAGGTACTTTTCAGTAATGGTGGGGGGGGAGGGGGAATTGAGAAAAATAATCCATCTTTTATACTTGTTTTAGAAGCAACATGTCACTCTTGAACACGACACTTTGTCACACTCATATCTGGGTTGGGTAATCCTTTTGTCTTACATTTAATCGAACATCATTGAAATTCTTCAATTGGTTTTGGGTATTATATTTAAGTCAAATGTTGCCAATTCATTTACAATGTCGTTCTATTTTCAAGACAAAGTTCAACTTCAATTCATTTTTCATTGCAAATATTTGTCTCCATTCGCATTGACAATCCCTGAGTTAATACTTGCAAAATATTTTTTTCAAAACTTTACATAATGGTTTTGTGTCATGGGCCCTCTTGCGACAGATCACTTCCTATTGACTTCAACTCATTATCTAGGAAGTTGATCTGGAAATATTATCAGTACCTTGAAATTTTCATGCCTTAATGGCAGGTTTCTCGCCTTGGACGACATGTTTTCATTATTGGAATTCGATTGAAAAACTCTATGAGTGTTCAACTACAAATCATTCATTCACATTTCATAGATTTTACTAAGGTACTTTGAGAGCCATTGTCATTATTGGTGGTTTCTCTAACACTTGTTAATGGTTTTCATCATTGACCGGTAATCAAGTAGTTTCTACCATGTTCGATTTTGAAACAATCAATCACATGGTTAGATTCATACTAGTTCGAGAAACGAAGATCAAGACCCTGGATCTAGTTTCAACCATCTAGGTTGCGAGGAGTTATGTATTCATGTTTTATTAGACTAATTATTAATAGATGGTTGCATCCATACTTTGTTTACTATTGATGTAATTCTAGGTCACTTATGTACCAACACATATAGTTAGTTTTTCTCTGAGTATGGGAATGTCTACCTCAGTGATGATTATATATTTGCATTGAATGTTTCTTACAAGTTTTCGACTGATGTCTCCAATCCAATCCTTGATATGATAAAGCAACTCACTCTTTTGAAATATTTTCTCAGACTTCGCACTTTAGGGAGCATTCTGTTACACATCATTTTGTCACCATGATATTTGACAGTTAGTATGGATCTATTACCATCCATACTCATGCTTCCTTAGAAGTCAAACATTTATATTCCTTAACCAAGTCTTGGAAACTGGGAAAATAGCTCTTAAATACTCTTAAAGATGGTCTACGCACTTTTTGCGATCACTTCCTGCGCTTGCGCAGATATTACTAGGCTTACCTGTGAAATTCTGCACTCTGTTTCCCGTTAAGACCTGTGCACCCCATTTAAAGTAAAGTAAAGACGAAAAGTAACGTCTAGAAGCATATTTGGGTGCATATTATTCCAACTAAAAATCCTCCCGAGTCACACCGCTCGAGCTAAATCCCTCCAATCATGGAGCTTATCCCCTTGGATAAAGGAACCCCTAATCCCCTCATTTATGGATCGCATCCCTCTATTGGTGGATCTAAAACCTCCTTAGTTTCTCTTATAAATTGAGCTGAAACTTCAAGGTTAGGGGGTTCACTTATGATAATCTTATGCGGGTAACTTCTCAACATTGAAGGACTTCTTCGGGACAAAAGGAAATATCTTCAACAAACATCTCGTTGAAAGGTAAGAGCATTATCCTCTCTTTTCTAGTTTTGATAATTCGAATGCTAATATCTTAAAGAAATAGATATTCATATGTCTGTTTGTTTCTATTTATCTGTTGGGATACCACGGAGATCGCTCTTATCTAAAAGAGGGATTTATCCAGGTAACACTCATCTTCCATTATGACAAGTTTTATATCTTGTCATTTTCCAATGCTTTGGAAAGGAACTCATTCATCCCCATCTATTCTCATGAGATTTTTGGATGATTTTCCACCTTCATCATTCTTATGATCTACGACCATACACAAAATATCAGTTTCAAAATAATAAGGTTCCCTAGCCTCTACTTTCGATCCTCATGCTGCTATGAAATCTTCACATAGTCCATGAGACCTTCCATTAGTCTCCTCTCATCATATTCACGAAGGAATTATCATTTTTCTGGCTAACAATAGTGAAGTCTCTCCTCCTCATACTCAGTTGCTTTGAGTTCTTCATTGTTCAACGAAGCACTCAACAGGCTCCCCAACTAATTTTCTAGCTTCCCAACATATAGCTTCCTAAAAAACCAGTGTGCTTTCTTCTTCATAATCCATCTACATCTCTCGTCTTCATTCTCCATCTCTCGAAGTAGCATACTTTTTACACTAATCCTTTCCCTTAACTCAACCATTTCCTTGGAAAAATCCTCATCACTCATCTTTATGTGGCTTCCTTCTGAACCCTTAATACGACTATTCATGGTCATTTCTTTCTCTTTCTCTATGAGATTCTTCCTTCTCATTGTGATCTATAAACAAGCCTCACAATACACCTCACCAAGCTTCTCTCCTCTAGAAGGTATTTTAGCATCATAGATTCCCTTCCTCTGAAACCTATTGAGCCTCCTATGCTCCTTTGGTTATTTCACTTTTCTCACCTCTCTATAGAACTTCTCTTGTTCTCTTAAGGAAATCCTTTATCCTCTTCACCCTCCCAACCTCAACTGTAACATTTCTCTCTCTTTGCAACTCATTTGCTACAAGGGTTCTTTAGCACAACCTTCATCCCTTTCACTGCTACCTACAATCATTGATCCATTTACTAGATAAACATAACATTTGAAGCACCAGAGTTAACTACCATGTCTTATCAACATTGAGCTCCACAATTCTTCTTCATTCCTTGTTTCAATATGCTTATAATACAATCCTACAATTCTACTTATTGCTTGGTTGGAAATTTCCTCAATTTTCCCAGTCCCAAGATTCCTCATTTTTCTATGTCTTTCTCTAGTATTTAACAAAAATTTCCTCTTATTCTCTTGTGCCTGTGTTTTTCTGCTACTCTTCCACAATGATTCTTCCTCTCCCTAATTTTTTTCTACTCCATGAGTAGCCTCTTTAGTTTATTTTATCACTAGTTACAAATTTCCTTTGCACAAAAACACGTTTTTGGCTTTCAATAAGATTAAAATCCCATGCTCTGATATCAATTGGTGCAACATAGGTGGTCATATCCCACGACTCTGAGCTCTACATTGCAAGTCCCCACCTTTTTATAGTATGAGATAAATCTCATGGGAACTGTGAGCTCCAATTTAATGCACTTTGTGGTCAGTTCCTGTGGGGACCATGAACTCCACCCCGTCGGAGAATTGTGAACCTCAAATTACTATGAGTGGCGTGGGTGGAAACTCGTGGAGACCACAAACTTCAAATCTACAAGTGATATGGGTGGAGTTTGGTGGGGACCATGCACTTCTGATTTTTACTGCCACATATTGTTGTCTAAATCCACTTTCCCAACCCATGATCACTCTTCACCCTCCTATATTTACAACAACTTGAAAACTAATTTCTTGGGCTAAGCTCTTTAATCTCTCGTTAATACTCCTAAATTTGAATTTACTAGAGTTCTTGGCCCTTAGGGGTAGAGGTTAATACCATTAGAGGGCTGGCCTAATGGTCGTATACAAAACTGAGGGTGAGGCAAGAGTAGGCCAGGTTATCGAAGTGTCATACCTAATGACTTGATGGACATAGTGTAGATAGTGGGTTGATGGAAGTATGTTCATCAAATTCTAATGACCGATAATGTAGACCCTCGATTGATGACAAATTTCACTTAAACCTAGTGTGACTGTTGGGATTGTAAAACAATGTGCATAATGGGTCATGATGAACCTCGATTTTCCTACATGTGACGTCTTCGCTCACCTAACGTGCATAATGGGTCACAAAGAACCTCGGTCTTCCTACATGCGAGGTCTTCGCTCACCCAAAACCCAATTGTTATTCAATCAACAGGGTTTCAATTTCTACTCCTCGTGGATGTTTCAATCCTCCTACAAGGATTTCATATTTATATAACCAATATCTGCTAAAAAACTTACCAACCATTGAACATCCTTCATTCATACTATATTGCTTTGCAGATCCCCTTTCCAGTGCGAGCATTGTTTCACTCAAATGCCACACTCTCCATATGGATATTAATACACATGATGCAAATGATTTGATTATGGAATCAAATGCCTCACATACACATTCCTATCACAAGAAACACAAAAATTCATGTATCATTCATTTTGTCATCCTCAATTGAATAAATACATTCACATCACTTCAAACGCACAGATATAGATAACCATCACAATAAAAAGAGGTTTTCACACATACCACTCCATATAAAAATTCTCTTCATTAATGAAAACAAATATTTGACTCAGAAAAATTACCAAAGATGGGATTGAAGTGAATTCATAGCCATCCGACTCAACAAAATCTAATATGAAAATGAATCATGTTTCTTTCACAATTGGAGAAATTATACCTTCAAATGATGATGAATCCGAGGCGCTTGTGGTATGTTAAATGTTGTGGGATTCAAAACCAAGGTAAGAAGTATGTCTATATGTACTTTATTTTTATACATAAATCAAGCATGACTGGAGGAAAAATATCATCATGGTACTCTTTTCCGCCTCCGACACATTCTTGGAGGAAAAATATCATCTAAATACGATAGAATGCATCACAATAATGATAAATATACAAGAAAACACTTTAAAAATAATTGGCAGAGTCCTGGCGGCAGAGGAGATTGATGAACTCTAATGACGTTAACTTATAACTACCATTCAGGTCCATGATGCCCCTATGAGTCCCTTTCACCCACTCTGACAGCAAAGAGCTCTATACAAAGGAAAATAAAAAATTGATAACACAACCAAAAAAAAACTGATCTTTGTACAGTTATAACCCTACCCCAGAAAAGTTGATCAATGTACATTTACAACCTCCCCAGAAAGCAGACCTCTTATTACAAAACCTTTGAAAAGTTGGACGCAATTCACAACCTCATCTTTCCACAATTTAGTCCAGCCCACATGTAGTGGGATAGATATTTTGAGGGCAGCTGTTATTGCAGCAATAACGAATGATTTTGGCCAACATCTTTCCCCTCCTTTTAAGGGCCATGGGAAATGCCAGAATTGATATGGTTACAGCAGAAAATCCCTGTCCTTTAATGGCCCTCCGTTTTGGCAGAAGACTCACCATTTTTTCTTGGGGCCTATCATTGACAGGCCCTGCCTTGGGCACACAAAAATATCAAACTTGCTTACACTCCATTATCCTGATTCGAAGTTTTCCTTCACAGGAATTCCAATGAAGCACCGAAAGAGAATTAGTACATGATCCAAATGAGTTCGTAAGACTTCTTATAAGCTGCACCTTTTATTTTTCTTTTGGGTGGGATTTTTGAAGAAAATAAAACTGGAAAGGGATCAACCAAAGCAATTTGCTACATTTTCGAACGTTTGTAATGGGATCAGGAGCGTGTCACAATTAGATAGTTTGTTTCAAAATATCTGAAAGGCCATTCAAAGATTTTAAAGGGCACTTTGCAAGGCGAAAAATTGATTGAAAGCTTGAACACCCTTTACTCCACTGGGCCAGCAAGTACGAAATAAAACTCGAAAAGGAAGCACCCAAACTAATTTGTTACATTTTCGACCTCTATGTTGGGAACCTGTCACAATTAGTTTGTTTTTGTTATGTTTTTCTTTCAAATATTTGAAAGGCTGCCTTGAGAAGGTGATTGAAACCTTGGTTTTCTTTTACTGCACGGGGTTCTTGTGAACGTCGTTCACATGTTGCAGAACATCACTCTCACATCTTCAAAAATTCTCCTTACAGGTCATGATCCTGATTCGCAGATTGCCTTCACCAAAATTCTGGAAAGCAACACAAGGGAAAGTTTAAAGTTATTATAATAATATACTTAATATGGATTAATATTCAACATCTTATTTGGAGAATTGAATATGAGTGGAGAGAATAACAATTATTTCTCTCAACCACAACAAATTATATATAAAAAATAATGAACATTCTAAATAAAAAAAAAATATATATATATATATAAAGACTAAAGAAAAAAATACAAACATTGCATATAACATAACATTGCATTTAAAATTGTTGATATTAAAATGTAAGGCGAAATGACCTTTTTCACAACCATTATTCTAGTTAATTTTAATCAAAATCTAACATTTTTTTTTTTAAACTTCAGTTTAGATTATAATAAATATTTCGAGAAATCACATAATAAATTATAGAACTGACGTGTTTCGAACTACTGAATGTAGTTCATCAGGATAATGAAGACTAAGTGATCATACTATCCATATATATAATGCAGAGAAAAGAAAATGGAAAAATAGATGTTAAAGAAAACCATGGTCAAAATGAAAACAACCAATAAATAAATGAACAAACACAAATAAACACCATCATAAAATAATATAACATAATAAAAATAATAAACACTAAGTCGAAAATAAAGACTAAGCCCAAAAACAAATAAATAAATTAAATTAAATTAAATAAATAAATAAGTATAAATATAAATATAAATAATAAAAATTAAAAATTAAAAAATTAAAAAAAGGTGGTATAAATAAAAAATGAAATTACCAAATATAGACTAAAACTTGGTCAACAATATTATTTAAAATATATAGTTATAAACTAACAAAATGGTCAAAATGAAAACACCTAATAAATAAATAAACCAAACGCCATTATAAAATAATATAAGATAATAAAAATAATTCTAGTGCCATGGCATTCAAAATTTTATTCTAAACAATAACAAAATATTGAAATTATATTGCAGAAATACTAATAAATTCCAATGAAAAAAGCTATTTCTTCTATAAATTACACTAAGCCAAATGTAAATGGTTAAATTTGAAATACATTATCAAATTTGAAATAATAAGTATATTTAATACACGTCATCTTTTCAAATCATTTATTATATCTCTATAATATATATATATATATATATATATATATCACTATTATGAATGGATATTAAATTTCAAATTCCATAATTTATATTTTACCGACAGCATTACATACACTACTATGCTTCTTCTATGATCTATATTTTATTGTACCATATACATTATTTATTGTTTTGAGTGTATATTAAATTTCAAATTAATTTGTAAATAGATTTTGTTATAATATTATCGATCAGTACCATGTTTTATCAATACTACATGTCCAAAAAATTACAAATCATTTCATATGATAAACATCTATCATTCTCTTAATAATTATCAATAATTAAATTATTTTGAAAAGCCTATTTCAAAATAAACATGTGTATCAATATAATTATATTATCAAAAAATTATAAATCATTTCATATGATAAATGTCTACCATGCCCTTAATAATTATCAATGATTAAATTATTCTAAAAACCCTATTTCAAATAAATATGCCTATTAATATAATTATATAATTAAAATAACACATAACCCAGAAAGATACCTCTTTATATTAAAAATAAGACATAACGCGGAAAGATACCTCTTTAGCTGTGAAAATTACAGATTATTCCGAATATTTGTTTTCTTTTGGTAGGTCTTAAAAGTGTGTTGAATTTTATTTGATTGAATATTATAACATATGTAATGCGTAACATTTTGGCGTTTCTTTCGGTAGGTCTTAAAAGTGGGCCGAATTTTATTTGATTTAATATTATAACATATGTAATGCGTAACACCTTGGGGTGTTAGTCTAAGTCCATAAATTTTGAAGTAGATTCATAAATCGACAACCTTTACATTTGGTCGACCGAGTAATTAACATCATTGGTAGAGAGTCATTTCCTCTTTTGCGAGGGTGTATATTATTCGCATATTCTCAAGGTATGTAAGATTCATGCAATGATCACCCAACCCAACCTTTTAGATAATGCATAAAATCAGACACAAATGATTCCTTGAAAAAAAGACTAGAGAGTTTTTTTAATATTCTAATGTTCAAAATTATAATAAAATAGTTATGGCGACAGTGGAGCCTTTTAAATCTTATAACGTTTGAAACAGAATGATGATCAAGAAATGTTGAAAGAAATTATGGGTGTAAAGATTAAAGAGATAAAATCGAACTGAAACTTTTTTTTATTGGTGGGGATATTTATTGAAATTTTTAAATTTATAATTTTCAAGTTTGGTTTTTTTATAATTTTTATAATTAATTTTTTTTTTTAAGTAATACTAATTTTATTAATTCATCAACCAGAGGTTACATTGCTCATTCTCAGAAATGAAAAGATCCATGACGGAGGGAATTGACAAAATATTGTTGTCCAAAACTAGACTACTCCTAGAGGGGAAACCAGCCTTAAATATCCAGATAGAACGAGCTGCCCATAGCGGGAAACCAGCCTTTAAAACAGTGAAAAAAGAGACTAAAAGAGCTAGCATAGGAAACAAACAGAACCATCAAACTAAGAAACCTGAAGAGAGAGTGATATGGAGAACCTTCATGCTTGTCGCTGGAGGGAGGCTCCTCTTCGAGGATGCGACAGATGTAGCCGTAGTCCAGTGAATCAAGCCCAGGGTCAGACTCTTCAAGCTGCTCGCGTGGGGATTCAAGAAGCCCGAGGCACTCCGCCGGAGTGTCCTGAGTGGCGTTATCCTGCATAGATGCTGTAAAATCCATGGCATCAGTCGAATTGAGGTCTTCTTTCCTCTTGGAGGAGCCTGAGAGATGCAGACGTGGTAGATGCTTCTCTTTGGCTGGCTCGGAGTCGGTGTCATCGAAATTGGAGCTGGAGGGCGGCTGCACAGGGAGGGCTTTGAGTTTACGGGAGAAGAAGGCAAGCTCCGCAGGGATGGTGGACTTGCGGGCTCTCTTCTTACCGCGGGAGGAGGAGGGGGGAGCGGAGGGGTCCAAGAGCTACATGGGATGAACGAAGGAGTTAGATGGCTCTGCAGGCGTGAAGGCAGAGGGTGACAAGTCCGCCATGTCCCAAGGGACCGAAAGATTTAAGTCCTGGGGGATGGCATGGGGCAGAGGGGGACCCGAAGGGAGGCCCCTACCCCCAGCGCGTCTGCACGGTTGTCGGTGTCGTCGCGGCATCACAACAAGCTTGGACAGGGTGCGATACTGCGGAGGGGTCGCTGCATAGGCCTAAGCCCAGAAGCTTCTCGCCTTAGCAGGGGAGGGTCGAAGCAAGAAGAACAGAGGGAGAGCGATCAGAGCAGTCTGAAGAACCATAGAAGGAGTGGGAGAAGTAAATAACATGGTGCTGAGACGAGTTAATACTAAATGCATTGAGTACGTCGAAAATAAGGTGGCGCTTGGGACTTTAAATCCCAACCCATGCGAGAATTGAAGGCACTGTGCATCCCAAGGTTGGGGCACATGGGCGTGCCATGTGGTGATCCACATGGCCGCCGCGTGTATTCTTGCAAGGCTAGGTACCACCTGCATATGGGGGTATGCCAAATTACCTTGTTTGAAGCAGATTTTATGAGCGTTTAGTAACTCTAACTTCTTTAGAGAATATCTCCATAGAGAAGGTGCCAAACTGAGTTGTTTGAGAAAATTTATGATAACAATGTTGAAAATTAAACAATTATTGAGGGGGTGTGAATCAATAATTGTGTCTTTTAAATGACCAATTTCAAATTATTCTACGAGTCTTTCAATTCTTTCTTTAATATATTAGCAACTTTATATACATGTTTAACAATTAACCATGAATTCACAGGAAAACATGCAAGTGACTCATGCAACACATTGAGACACCAGATATAAGTAGGAACCCATAAAGGGAAAAGCCACGAATTTTTGTTGTGA
Source organism: Pinus albicaulis (assembly GCA_034641835.2). Taxonomy (NCBI): domain Eukaryota; kingdom Viridiplantae; phylum Streptophyta; class Pinopsida; order Pinales; family Pinaceae; genus Pinus; species Pinus albicaulis. The sequence continues at coordinate 386,889,916 of CM076569.1, read as the reverse complement.
TGTAAAGGAAAGCCCCCACTCTCTCTTTTACATCAATTTTGTAGGCTCCTACCTACAGGAGGCTTCAACCTGTTTTTTCTTCTGCAAGCTAGAACTGGTTGGGAGCGCCCACTCCCTCTTCTACAAGCTCCAACCTACTCTTTTTGCACTACTACCTAAAATGAGACACCAATCCCTTGATAAGATTACAAATTTACTTTTCTAGTTTTACTTGGTCTTTGTCTATGTTATAAACTATAACGTTGTCCTCATTTCAGTTGTTTATCACCTCTATTCATCTTCCTCAATTTTTCTTCACTTCTACTCCTCTTCCTTTCTCTCTCTTTACCAAGCAATTCATGAACTTGCTCTCAGATAATTAAATTCTATACTAACTCATTAAAAAATGCATCTTTTTATATACAAAGATCATTGATTGTATGTATTCTATGCATGAATCTAAAGTGAAAGGTTGCCTCTTTGTATTCCAGGCTCTTTTTGGTCTACCTATTCATTTTTTAATTTGAATGTCAATTCAAGACAACTGGACCTATATGGATACAAGGTGATAGATTTGTATTGGTGTATATATTATGTGGTTGGCCTGATACCATCTATAAATTTTAAATTTAGATTATCTAACCTTATGGAAAATGATAACAAATTAATTCTTTTGTTTTAGCAATTTTTTTATGTGCTCATAAATATTGGAGAGATGTTTTCCTCAAATATCTTTGTACTTTTGATGAGTATTTTTAATGGCACCAATATTTTATGAAATGACTGCCTCGTTTATTCACAATGGTTTAGCAAAGACTTAGGAACTTCTTAAGAAACCTCTCATTTCTCATGTTAATTCTATTTTGATTATACATAAGGTTCCTACTCACAACCATACTCTCAATGGAGGAAATACCAACTTCTATGAAGGGGATGAGATATGTTATACTCGTTTTAATGTCAAGATTACAAGTTATGAAAAACTTCTCCTTTTTTCAATTCATCTCCAAAGCCTATTGATTGGGGTGGGAAATTTAGTAAATAAAGGTGGCAAAGGTACCAATCTAAGACGTGGGAAATTCTATGGATAAGCTCAGCCTAGCCTTACTCATTTTGGTAGTGAAATCAAATTCCCCCTAATATTGTTTGGATCAACTATTCTATAACCTATTTGCTTTATTGAAAGCTTTAAAAGCTCTTCACTGCCCGTTTTTCAAGCACTATGAGAACGAAAGCCAGAGGTTTAGTCCCATCGATCCCTACCTTCTCTACAATTTTGTTAAAATAATGTGTCCCTACCTTATGCTTGTGACTGCTCACCTTGGGTAAATTACTTACCAAGATAAGCTACATACTTGTATCCCTTGTTCATAGGTCATGCAGAGTACAACCCTATCGATATCATTAACTTAGTAATGGAGATCATAAAATACATCAAAACATAGTTATAACACTATGTTATAGCTTAGATATGGGATTAGATTAGGATAAGTAAGATAGTAATCATGGAATAACACAGAGCTATGTTAGATAATGTATGTTTTAAATACAATTAATTTTAAGGTTCATATCATAACATGAAGGGTTTATGTAGTGTCTCTCTTACCTCATGATGTAACTAAGAATTCTCCAATATTTATATTCTTGTACATGTATAAATATTATGAAGATAAAGTTTGTGATAATTAGATTTTAAAATATAATTTACACTAAATTTGTGTATGAGATTATTAATTTAGAGGAAGTTAATTCATACAAATATCTTAGAGTTGACCTTCATCACAAGATTCATTAGATCTATAGCATTGAGAAATGATTAATATAGGATTGAAAGCTTATTTGGTCTTGAAAACTATAAACAGGTGTTACAGGGTAGCTTAGTCCCTACCACCTAAGTTAGAAATTATGCTCTCAAAAAATTTGCATATAATATGCTTGTGACCAAGTTAACTTAGAATCATTTGATAGGTCGAGAAGAATTTGGGAGGGAAAATGAGTTTGACCAAAAGTAGGTCAATGGAACTCAGCACGGATCTCATAATAGATGGGGCAGCGAAAGATGCAAAAATTCTCTTCTAACTAGACCTCGCGAAGATGGCATAACTGGAAACTCCTCTATGATTGCATAATCAGGTGATCGTCCTCAACTCCAAGTCTTATGTGAGCCCAATATGAACTAATTCATGATAGTTCTTTCTCTATCGTTTGTTGGAAACTTTCACACTAATATCTTGTTATTGTGGAAACTTGGAAACATATCTCTTTTGTCTAGTGGAAAATTGGAATGGGTGGATGATTTTGGGGAATGGGTGCTCTTACCTCACGGGGCTACATCATATGTCCCCTTCGGTCGCTCTGATATGACCAACAACAGCATTTGGATCTCTATCTGTTGAACTCAATCACTATCTCGTCTAGAAGAAACATGGATAGATCAAGATCTTGTCTAGCGATGTAACATGGCTCAAGCACTATCTCGTAAGCCACCAACATGTCTCGCTCCCATTTTTTTCTTCAAGAGTATCAATCGTTACAACATATAGTTGGTTTTTTATAAGATTTCCCCTTTGATATAATTTTGATCTCAAACCAATACACTTTTAACCCGATTTCCTTCCACCATCACCTAATGAATTTTAAGCTCGATTTATCTATTTGTTGAAACGAAACAGGTTCAATAGATCTATTCTTCCCCAAAATTTATTTTTCGTATAAGATTTTTGTGAATAAGACTTGATTTTTTTCAAGGGAGTATTATTCTTGTCGCATTATTCATTTTTTTAATCTCCCTTTTTCTATTTTTATAATAGGCTATATCTTAATGGATCAATTTTATATATTATTTTATTTATGCAGTCTATATTGATGGGAATATTGTCGTGGAGTTTTCTCCTGGGAGGTTTTCTTCAATAAGGTTTCCTTTTTAAATGGTTCCCCTTTCTAGTGAAAAGAGAATTTCCCCACCCGCAACAGTGTGAATTTTCTATCCCTAGGTGATCATGGTGCTAATGGTCTCTTATTAAATAACTCATAACATAATTTAGTTAATAATGTAGAAAATGAAATTTATGAACATTGTGTCAATCATACAGTAGTGAAAAAAAGAACAACATAAGAAATAAATTACATACGCACATTTTTATACTTCTAATCTAGTTTTCAGTGATGCTCAGCTCTGCTTGGCTTGGATTGGCTTGGATTAGATAATAAACTTGATCAATATACTCTGTTAATCTACTTCGTTACTCACATTAGATACTTCGCTTGGGTACCGTATATTTAAAACATTCTCATTCAACATTCTCGCCCAATTAAATATACTCTTTAGGAGATCTAGGGACTTACTCTCCTTAGGGCACCTCAATGGATTTTATTTGCCATGAAAATAATGACCCAACAATGGTTGCAATAATAAATTGTCCCCAATAAAATAAAAATGGTAACTCAGAAATCATTTTGCAGCAATTTTGTAATATTTCATTGGTATATGAGGTAAGTTCTTCATTACAAAACTAAAATGTTGATAGGTTGTTGTAACAACTCCACTTACCACAAATTGTTTTCTATTTATAGCATAACTACTTAAGTTGTCGTCCACTACTTTCTATAAATTCGTCACTATTCGACGACTTTTGTTCTTATAATTTTTGTTGGTATTCCTTTCTTACTAGTTCTTCATTATTCGATGAATTCTGTCATTACACTTTCTATTTATTTATTTTTTCCATTTATCATTCATGGATCCAAGTATAACATTTCTTCCATTTCTTATACTTGTATAACTTGACTATTTCATAGTTAGTTTTCCTTGTCATTTCCATTGGACAATACTTCACCATTATTTCATTCTATTATAATTATAATTATAATATATATATATATAGGAATTTTTATACAACTTATACTCTTCAGATTTTCTGTTCTAAGTTAACCTTGTAATAGTATACTCCACCTATTACACTAAGGTCCAACTTACTTATCTTATGGTATTTTATATTACCATCCTATGGTCATTACTCATAAATACCTACATATACCCTTTTAATAAAGTAAGAGGTATTTCTAATCCATGTAAAAGATTTCATTCAATTCTTTATATAATATATGATTATATTACTAAGCTTATTTCACCATTTTGTAATTTCGATTTATATACCACGTTACCCAGTTCAATTTTCGAATACATATAGGTAGGAAAATATGATATAAGGTTTGTATGATCCACATAGTATATCCATTATTCATACCTATCAACATTATTTTGTTTTAACATTTCTTTGTTAATCGATACGTGCTCAAACCATGCATTGTGAATACGATTTGTTTGATTTTTGACTTGATACATTTATATTGTTTTTGGAACCACTCTGCCCCGAATTTCTGAATGCGTTATTAATTTAAGGATTTCCATTATATTCTGTTGATTTGAAATAAAATAGCCGAGAGTTTTCCGCCGTAAATTTCCATCTTATCTCCCTGGTTTGATCCATCGTTTATGAGAGATTCATATATGTATATACATACCACAGTACAAAGGTTTCCTCCATAGTTTTGTTTGGATTTATGATTTATTTATGGATATTTCAACCAACTTATACCTCTTTATAATTACTTTTAATATTAATTTCATTCTCATTTATCCGAATGAGAATTTCTCTATTTTTGAATTCATATATTTGTATTTGCTTAATTATTTTCCTCTTTTGTTTTGGTACAAGTAATGGTTTAAATTACTTTAGGTTTTCTCTTTCTGTGAAAATTCCCAATTTGCTATTTAGCTCAATTTTGAGCACTATTCACCTTGCTTATGACTTTCTGGAATTTGTAGGAATAACTCTCTTCCATTTCGATCATAAATAGAATTTATAGTTAGCGTTAGTAACACTTTTCCTTGTTTTACTATAATTCCTTTCCTAGAATATTTTCTAAGGTTGTTGTGTCAAAAATTTGATAGCATAAATTAATATAATTTAATATATATTCTATACGTCTACTTTAATGATTTCTATTTGAAATTTAGTTAGATTTTATGAGTGCCAATTCATAAATTGACCACTGTGTTTATTAAACCCTTAAATGCCTATATGTATTTGGTTTTATAAATTCAACTCTGAATTTATCTCAGTACCCTTCTTCACACATACAATTATTGTATGTTTACTAATATTTTTACCACATCACTTTTCAAGGATTTATTCATTTGGCTTACATATTTTGCTTTATTGTTTTACAAATTCTCTTTCTGCATTAACTTCTCATTTTATACACATAGATTAGATTAAAATAATATGGATTTAATCTTTGTAGAATCTTTTTAATTTCCTCAAATAATAAAATTCTTTGTATACATGAATAATTTCACTGATTCCCAGATTCTCGGAGTTTCTCCATTTCACTCTGTCAATGAGAAGCAAGGTACACTTCCTTCTATTTCGTTAATTTAATTTCCTATTCCTCTTATGTTTTTGTCAACTTACTTCACTAATGATTTTCCACATTTTTATTTGCCGATTTCATACCACTGTCAGATACCAATAAGGAAATAATCTTAATTTTAACTTCTAGTTCCTTCAATTAAATCTTTCTTTCTATAGTTATTTTCAAAGACAATTTGTATTCATTTTAACTAATTTATATTCTCATATGTACAGGTACTCCCTGTGATTCTCTGTACATAACTACAGTTTAATTACTCCTCTGTAATTTCATGAGTACTTCAGTAACTCATACATTGACAATAAATTATGGTTTATTCTATACAGGTTGGTCTATATCACTTTGAAGAATCCAGTCTATATAATTATGCCCTATATAAAAGTTTATAATCCGATTGTACTGTTTAATCTGGGATTATGAATTCTGTCTATAATTGATGACATAATTAATTTGTAATAGATGTAAAATACACTATCATGATTTTTGTTATTGCACTATTATACCGTGTACCGATTCTCAGAAATTTAATTGATTTTTAATTCCATGTTTGTATTTTCTTCAATTCAGTCTTTTGTGCTATTTATGAGAACGTGCAATAATTTGTAATTGTATCAAACTTGTTTTACGATTGCAGTTATTATTTGGAATTTACATAGTCATGTCAATAATACAATTCTGATAAATACACTAAGTTTCATTCTCTCAAATGTATTTATCTATATTGTATGTCTTTTCAGAAATATTATTTAATACATAACCTCAGATTTAAACCTATTAATGGGGTTTAGACATTCTGAGTGTTGGTGTATAATTATACTTGTCTGTGAAACCATACTAATCAACTACCACTTATATAGTTATTGTATGTTAAATACATCATATTATATGAATAAAATTTACACAAAAATTCACCAATAATCATGTATAAAAATTAACCTTTCTTAACCACTTCCATCTAACCGAATTAAAATCTAATTCAAGACAAATAGATAATCTCACACATTCTCTCATAATAAAATTCATAACACAGAATTGAATTTATTTGTGCATACCAATTTTGGCAAGACAATTTTCCACCGAACCTTGAGCTTTCTCTCCACACCTCCCCCTGAGCAAAGACCAATTCCTCTAAGGTGTAGACAACCTTTTGTCTACCCAGAAATGGATTATTTAAGCTTTATTTCCCTTCAACATGTTTCCATAACTGCGTCCAATTAATCACGATGTTGTTTTCATTTTGCCTAGGCTTTCCTTTAGTTTTTTCCACAAAAATACTTTAAAACTAGCTTTTTCCTCTTTCTAGTTATAAATAGCTAGTAAACATAGTGAAAAGGAAAGTAGAAAGCAAACTAGTGTAATAAGTTATGTCTAAAAATATTTACAACAATGAAAATTAGTATCTCAAATAGATTGATACCTATAAATATTTTTAATATTAAAAATCAATCTTTCTAATAAATTAATACATATAAATATTTACTTATAAAGAAAAAAAAGAAAAAGTAACTAACTAACTAACTAAACTTTACTTGCTGGCAACGTGGAGTAAAGGGTGTTCAAGGTTTCAATCACTTGTTGGCTTTGTAAAGTGCCCTTTCAAATCTTTGAATGGCCTTTCAGATATTTGAAGCAAACTAACTAATTGTGACCCACTCCCGGCCCCATTACAGACATTCAAATATGTAGCAAATTGCTCTGCGTGCTCCCTTTACAGTTTTATTTTCTTCAAAGATCCTACCCAAAAGAAGAAAAAAAAAGGTGCAGCTTATAAGAAGCCTTCTGGACTCATTTGGATCATGTACTACTATTTCGGTGCTTCATTGGAATTCCTGTGAAGGCAAACTTTGAATCAGGATAATGGAGTGTAAGCAAGTTCGATATTTTTGTGTGCCCAAGACAGGGCCTATCAGTGGCATACCCCAAGAAAAAATGGTGAGCCTCCTGCCAAAATGGGGGGCCATAAAAGGACAGGTATTTTCTGCTGTAACCATATTAGTTCTGGCATTGCCCATGGCACTTAAAAGGAGGGGAAAATTTTTGGCCAAAATCATTTGCTCTTGCTGCAATACCTGCTGCCCTCAAAAGATCTATCCCACTACATTTGGGCTGGACTAAATAGTGGAAAGGTGAGCTTGTGAATTGCAGCAAACATTTCAAAGGTTTTGTAATAAAAAGAGGTTTGCTTTTTGGGGAGGTTGTAAATGTAAAGGGATCAAATTTTCTGGGGCAGGGTTATAATTGTACAGAGATCGGTGTTTTTTGGGCAATGTTATCATTTTTTATTTTCCTTTGTATAGGTTTCTTTTCTCTCAGAGTGGGAAAAAGGCACTCGCAGGCACAGAGCATGGACTTGAATGGTAATTGTAAGTTAACGTCATTGGACTCTGACAGTTAATTTTATAGTGTTTGCTTGTATCTTTATAATTATTGTGATGTTTTCTATTGTATTTACATGATATTTTTCCTCCAAGAATGCGTCGGAGGTGGAAAAGAGTATGATGATGATATTTTTCCTCCAATCATGCTTGATTTATGTATAAAAGAAAAAATAAAGGACCAAAAAGAAAAAGGTTTACCATGGGTAATACAAAATTTTGTATGTATAATCAATGGTTATTTTTTTATTTCAATCGGTGAGGGTTTTCATTTTATATGTTTTATTTCATAAATTTAATTACGAATTGAAGTATATAGTATATATAGGAATGCTTCCCACAATGTTTGACATATGAAAAGCTCCTCGGATTCATCATCGTTTGAAGGTCTAAAATCCCCCAAGAATAGTGCTCTCGTCTACTGAAGTTCTAGAAAACATTATTACTCGAAATTTTCCTCTCAAACTGCCAAAAAAACATGATTAACCTTCATGTTAGATTTTTCTAACTGGGATGGCCACGACTTCACTTCAATCTTGTCTCTGGTAAATTGGGCTGGAAAACAATTTCTCAAACTGCCAAAGGAGCATGATTCATTTTCATATTAGATTTTCTTGGGTTGGATGGCCATGACTTCACTTCAATATCTTCTCTGGTAACTTGTGTTGGCTATTTATTTTGATGATGGATGCACTTAGTATAAAAATAAAGAGGGTTTCGGAGTTGGGTACTTTCAAAGGTATAAGAATCGACCCAAGCATGATGGCTACTCACAGCCTTTTTGTTGATGATATTTTATTTTTCGGAATGCTTCAGAAGGAAATTTAGTGGGCTCTGCAGAAAATTTTACACACTTTCTGCGCAGCCTCAAGTATGTTGACAAGCGAAGGAAAATAATGTATATTTTATGATAAAGGGGATGAGAGGGAGGTAAACTAAATATCATATATGTCTAATATCAATAAGGCACCTCTAAAGTATGGGTTGACATATCTGGGATTCAGACTGAAGGCTATGAATTACCTGGCAAAGGACTGGATGTGGCTCATTATCAAATTTAGAAAGAAGATCCATATTTGGTCTGCTAGATGGCTATTTAGGGGAGGCAGATTGATTCTGATACGAGTAGTTTTACAACAAATTACCATTTTCTGGGCGCATCTCTACATTCTCCCTAATAAATTTCTAATGGAAATTAGAAAGATAATAACCAGATTTGCCCTAGGGGGAGGGAATACTAAAATACCTATTCATTTAGCAAGATGGGAATATCTTGCTACTCCAAAAGACAAAGGAGGGTGGGGTATTTTAAATCTGGACGAATTCAGGAAATCTTTACTTATCAAATCCCTGTGGCGGTGTTTAAATGGGAAAGGAATATGGTGTGAGATTGTAAAAAACAAATACCTTGGTTTGGCGAGAATGGAGGATTTGTATATCTTGGGTTGGAAGGTAAGCAGTAGATGTTCAGCGATATGGAGGGGTTTTGGAAAAACTTGGCAACTTATAAAATAAAATCTCAGGTGGCATTTTGGAAACGGTCATAAAATTGTGATAGGAAGACTTTTCACGCTGGAATCAGGTTTACATTATAATCTGGAGTTGATGCAAAACCTAAACTAGAGGGGGATATTTTACATGTAGAAGATCATTGAAGATTGGGAAGATGAAGCCCCTAGATGGAAATCATATACAGACATTGGTTTGGAGGCAAGACGGAAGGCTTAATGGAAGGTGTTCATCAACTCCCTGAGGTCAATTGGTTTATGCAAAACTGAGGAGGGTGACAGACTATGCTGGAGAAGGAATAATCCAAGGGAAGAGATAAAAGTAAGGGAGATATACACAGTGCTGATAAACAAAAAAATTATATTGGAACCTGAAAGCTGGTTCAAGGTCATTTGGAAAAGCAAAGCACAGGTGAAAATGATTATATTTTTATGATTAATATGGAGAGATAAGAATTTGACATGGAATAATCTATAAAAGAAAAGATGGCAAGGGTCGGGTTTTTGCTTTCTATGTGGTGCAGAAGCAGGGGATAACCAAAATCTTTTCTATCTATGCTCTTTCGCTTTGGAAACCTTGTCAATACTATGTGGAAGCCTGAATTTCTAGCAACCAGTATGCAGAACAACTGAAGATTTCACCAGGTGGTGGCTGTGCAAAGGTAAGAATTTCCATGTTATCCCAATATTGTATCACTGGTATATTTGGTGTAACAGAAATAAGAAGTTATTTGAGGGACAACCGTGCACCCCCAAAAAGACTGCTTTCCAGATTTACAACACCTATGAAAGTTTAAAAATCTTCCAGAAGCCATCTGGAGATTTGTCTAATAGAATCTGCCCACATGAAATTCAATATACTGCTAGGTATTTTGATGGTTCCTGTCAACAATCCATTTGTGGATGCGGTGCCTGGATAATGATATCACCGACATGCCAATATAAGATATATTGAAATGGAGGCACTGGCAGCAACATGAAAGTAGAATGTCTTTCTCTTTGAGGCCTCTTATGGTTTGCTTTCCAGTTATATTTGGACAAGATTTGGGTATTTGGGGATTCAAAAATCCTTCTTGATCATACGAATCAAAAGGCCAAACTAAACCCTGGAATGCTATCACATTGGATTGAGAGAATTCATGCCTTGAAGAGAAATTTTTCTACCATTTCCTTTTCACATGTATACGGGGAAAAGAAAAACAAAGCTAATCGTCTGTCAAAGAAAGGACTGGAAGGAATGTTTGGTGAGATGCATTATGAGTTAATCAACTCAAATGAAAGAGGAGCAAATGGGAAGATCAATATCATATGAGATCAAGGATATTTGTTACAGTTTTTTTTGCAAAGGATCAGAGGAAACAAAAGAGCTACCTTTTTGAAGGGCTAGAAATGATGCTATGGGAAATTTTTGTTTTTATGTTATTGAACTCTATTTAGAATGTTAATTTGAAAATGGTTATCAAATGTAAAAGATCATTTGTGATGAGATGAACTAAGGCAAAATGTTTTTGGGGAAGGAAAGTTTAGATAAGGAATGACAAAATGTTTTATACATTTCCGAATGTAATGTTGATGTATTTTGAACAAAAAGTTTTGTACTGGTACTGAATATAAACCAAGTATTTTTCACGCTTAAAAACTTGCGCTGGGAAACAATTTTGAAAATACATAAAGTTCCTATGTATTATAACAATAGTTCCAGTATCTGCTACGATTCATTTCATATACTTCAACTGATCTTTCAACTAAACTTGTTCTTATGGTTGTGGTTGACAAGTCCAAGAACGTCACCCCCACGACTTTGCAAATTTCTATTATCATGTCACCATCGCTCCGATTCCTTTACTTCTGCCACTGTAAATGAGACCTTGGTTCTTAACTATACTGGCAAGGGCTTCAATTTTTTTCCATGTACGGTAATAACAATTTTAACCAGTGGGAGAAAAAATTATTTATTGGTTTTAACTTAACAAATTTTAGTAATCAGCTTTGATTTTCTAGTAGCAAGTAAAATTAAACAATTTTTTAAACTGATAACTAATTCTGGTAATACAATTTGATTTTTGTAAAACACTCTAATCATTAAGTAGTTACATATGAAAAATTCCCAGTAGAGACCACAAAAAATTCCTAGTAAAGACCACGAAAAAAACAATGAACAAAAGACTAAAATTTATTGAGACAAAACCCACAAGAAAAAAAGGTTCATCAAAATGTACATCAAAATATTTCAGTCAAAATAGCAATATTTAAACCGCCATAGAGAAAATTGCTATAATTAATTTAAAATTAATTATTAAATATCAAATTTATGGGATTAAATTTTTATTTGCCCATCACTTTTCACATTTTAATACTTTAAGAAAACCCAAAAAACATAAATAAAAATTTGGAACATGGGCACAAATCTTATCTACCCTCTAAGCAAGTTTTCCACTATTTTGTACAATGGTGGGTAGTATAATTTCTAAACCAATAGAAGCATTAAATGATATTTAGTAGGATATTGGTTGTCATTATATTTCATCTTACATATAAATTAAAAGTCCACAAGTAAACATCTATCCTATGAAGGTTTATTAATTAAATATTAATATAAATTAAGCATAAATTAGGATTATTAAGATCCCTTGTTGTATATCAATAAGAACATTTTTACAATTTTCAATACCAAAGAAGTTTTCCATCTTTTATTAATCATTTCCTAATGCTAGAGCTCCAATGAATCTTGTGATGAAGGTCAACTCTAAGATATTTGTATGAATTAACTTCCTCTACGTTGATAATCTCATACATAAATTTAGTGTAAATGATCTTTTAAAATCTAATTATCATAGCCTTTATCTCAACAATATTTATACATGTACAAGAATGGAAATCTTGGAGAATTCTTAGTTACTTCATGAGGTAATAGAAGCACGACATCAACCCTTCATTTTATGATATGAACCTTAAAATTAATTGTATTTAACTTATATAATATCTAACATAGGTCCTTGTTATTCCATGATTAATAGCTTACTTATCCTAATATAATCCCATATCTAAGCTATGACATAATGCTATAACTATGTTTTGATGTATATTATGATCTCCATTACTAAGCTAAAGATATCGATAAGGTTGTACTCTACATGACCTATGAACAAGGGATAGAAGTATGTAGGTTATCTTGGTAGGTAGATTATCCAAGGTGAGCACTCATAAACATAAGGTAAGGACCCAATATTTTGAAAAAAAATGTAGAGAAGGTAGGGATCAATGGGACCAAACCTTTGGCTTTTGTTCTCGCAGTGTTGGAAAAATAGGCAATGGAGAGCTTTTAAAGCTTGAAAAAAAGGAAACAGGTTTGTGAATAGTTGATCCAAACAATCTTAGGGGGAGTTGGCTTTCACTACCAAAATGAGTAAGGCCAGGTTGGGTTTATCCATATAATTTCGCACATCTTGGATTGGTGCCCTTGCCACCTTTACTTACCGAATTTCCCATCCCAATCAATAGGCTTTGGAGTGGAATTGAAAAAAGGAAAAGTGTTTTATAACTTATAATCTTGATATTAAAAGGAATATTCCATATCTCATCCCCTTCATAGAAGTTTGAATTTCCTCCATTGGGAGTATGGTAATTGTGAGTAGGAACCTTATGTACAATCAAAATACAATTAACATGAGAAATGAGAGGTTTCTTTAGAAGTTGTTAAGTCTTTCCTAAACCATTGCTAATAAATGATGTATTCATTTCACATAATATTGATTCCATTAAGAATACTCATAAAAAGTACAAAGATATTTGAGGAAAACGTCTCTCCAATATTTATGAGCATATAAACAAATTTCTAAAAAAAAATAATTAATTTGTTATCATTTTCCATAGGTTTAGATAATTCAAATTTACTATTTATAGATGGTGGCAATCATTATCATCAACGACAAGCACATTTTCTATTCTTAGCAATAGTAGTTACCTTCACCACTTATTCACCATCAACTAGGCAAATCACATAATATATACATCAATACACATCTATCACCTTCTATCAACCACCTGTCAATGACTTCATGAATATCTCAAGCAGTAATTGGGAAAGTATTGAGATAAAAGTGAAATATTATAGTGGAGCATCAATTATTTATAAAACAATGGTGACATGTTTTCCTTTCACAAGGAAATTATTCACATGGAAAAATATAAGAGGAAAGAAAGGTTTGGAAAAATTAATAAACCTACAAACTAATGGATGTTGAAAATTTTTCTAGCCAACCTAGGGTTTTATCACCTAGAAAATATGACAGATTCTTTTTAACTTCAATATGGAAACAATGATACAATTGAATTTTTTGAAAATTAATTTAATCTCACTAAGAGATAAAAACACAGTATAATAAAAGTGAATGATGAAGAGGATATTTTAATAAGGATTTGTAAATATACAATGAAATTAAAATACAAAAGGTCAATGTAAAGAAAAAAGTTGAAAAAGGAGAAAGAATGGGTTGGGAAAATTACATATAAGTTAACTCTTTTTAAAAATGAAATCTATTTAATCCTTCACCACCAATACCATGAAAATCACCATATAAACTTGAAATAGAAATCGCTATTATTAAATTATATTGTAAGCATTGACATCAAGCATGATGAATAAGAACAACCACATCAATCAGATAAAGTTATGTATATTAATCAACAATCATTTAGAAAAGGAAAATACCTACATCAAACAAACATGTGTAGTGTAAGTTGATACAAATTCTACTAAAAGTCATTATTTAACTTTTAAGTTAGCCAATACATATTTAAATAATTTAAATACATCACATTAATCTCAAATCCTTCCCCACCAATACCAAGAAAATCATGATATAAACCATAAATAGAAATCGTTATTATTAAATTAAATTGTAAGCATTAACATCAACCATGATGAAGAAGCACAACCACGTCAATCAAATAAGCTTATGTATATTAATCAACAAGCATTTAGTAAAGGAAAATAACTACATCAAATAGACATGTGTAGTGTAAGTTGATGCATCTGGCATTTAAAGATGACTTTTCTAACTAAGTGACGATTTCATCTATTTCTAACTAGGTGATGATTTTATCTTGACAACTATTTTTTTTAGAATTTGGTGATTTTTTTTTTTTCAATATGGTGGAAGCGGATTCAACACTCTCAATAACCCATGAGCACCAAAATCATAGAGAATGAGAGAAGTAATTGGAATTTCCAAAAAAATTCAACTCTTGAGTCTATTATTTACAAGATTTAGTGATTTTGTTTCAACATATTATTAGTTTATTGTGTACAAAGAAGAAAAAAATCCAAGTGAACGGATTTTGTGTCTAAATAAGCAGAGTTAATAGGTTCAAATTGTTGGGGTTACACAAAAGAATAGATGCTAAAATAAAAATAAGATGAAAAAATGGAAGAAAATAAAATGGTTTAATTTGGAACCTACAATTGAAGATACGTTGAAAAGAAAAGGAACACAACAATTTTCTTTTAAGAAAACTCAATAAATTGCATCTTAAGAAAGAAACCTTAGTTTTGTAATGAAGAAATTACCTCATATAACAATGAAATACTACAAGATTGCTGCAAATGGATTTTTGAGTTACCATTTTTATTTTATTAGGAAAATTTATTATTGCAACCATTGTTGGGTCATTATTTTCATGGAAAAGAAAATCCTTTGAGGTGCACTGAGGAGAGTAAGGCCTTGGATCTCCTAAAGAGTATATTTAATTGGTCGAGAATGTTGAATGAGAATGTTTTAAATAACCGGTACCCAAGAAAAGTATCTAGTGTGAGTAACCAAGTAGATTAACAGATTATAGCGATGAAGTTTATTATCCAATCCCAACCAATCCAAGCCAAGACGAGCAGAGCATCCATGAAAATTTGATTAGAAGTATAAAAACTTGCGTATGTACTTTATTTCTTCTGTTATTCGTTTTTTCACTACTGTATGTTTGACGCAGTGTTCATAAATTTCATTTTCTACATTGTTAACTAAAGTATGTTATGAGTTATTTAATAAGAGACCATTAGCACCACGATCACCTAGGGATAGAAAATTCACACAGTTGCGGGTAGGAAAACATTTTTTCACTAGAAAGGGGAACCGTTTAAAAAGGAGACCTTATTGAAGAAAACCTCCAAGGAGAAAACTCCGCAACAATATTCCCATCAATATAGAGTGCATAAATAAAATAATATATAAAATTGATCCATTAAGATATAGCCTATTATAAAAAGAGAAAAAGGGAGATTAAAAATGCGACAATCATAATACTCACTTGAATGAAATCAAATCTTATTCACAAAAATCTTATATGAAAAAGAAACTTGGTGGAAGAGTAGATCTATCGAACTTGTTTCTTTTCAACAAATAGATGAATTAAAATTCGTTAGGTGATGGTGGAAGGAAATTGGGTTAAAAGCATATTGATTTGAGATCGAAATTATATCAAAGGGAAAATCTTATAAAAAAAACCAACTATATGTTGTAACGATTGATACTCCTGAAGAAAAGAAAGAGAGCGAGACATGTTGGTGCCTTACAAGATAGTGCTTGAGCCATGTTACATCACCAAACAAAATCTTGATTTATCCATGTTTCCACCAGACGAGATAGTGATTGAGTTCAATGGATAGAGATCTGAATATTATTGTTGGTCGTATCGGAGTGGCCAAGGGGGACATATGATGTAGCCCCATGAGGTGAGAGAATCCACTCCCCAAAATTATCCACCCATTCCAAGTTGCCACCGGACGAAAGAGATATGTTTCCAAGGTGCCACAATACCAAGATATTAGAGTGAAAATTTGCCAACAAACGACAGAGAAAGACCTATCATGAATGAGTTCAGAGTGGGCTCGCATAGGACTTGGAGTTGAGGTGGATCACTAGATTGTCCAATCATAGAGGAGTTGTGAGTTATGCCATCTTCGGGAGGTCGAGTTAGAGGAGAATTTTTGCATCTTTTGCTACCCCATATATTATGAGATCTGTGGTTAGTTCCTTTGACCTACTTTTGTTCAAACTTATTTTCCCTCCCAAATTATTCTTCACCCATCAAATGATTCTAAGTTAACTTGGTCACAACAATATTATATGCAATTTTTCTGAGAGCATAAATTCTAACTTAGGTGGTAGGGACTAAGCTACCTTGTAACACTTGTTTATATTTTTCAAGAAAAAATAAGCTTTCCATCCTTTATTAATCATTTCTCAATGCTAGAGCTCCAATGAATCATGTGATGAAGGTCAACTCTAAGATATTTGTATGAATTAACTTCATCTACATTGATAATCTCATACACAAAGTTAGTGTAAATTATCTTTTAAAATCTAATTATCAAAACCTTTATCTTGATAATATTTATACATGTACAAGAATAGAAATCTTGGAGAATTCTTAGTTGCTTCATGAGGTAAGAGAGAAATTACATAAACCCTTCATGTTATGATATGAACCTTAAAACTAATTTTGTTTAACATATACATTATCTAACGTAGCTCCTTGTTATTCCATTATTACTAGCTTACTTATCCTAATCTAATCCCATATCTAAGCTATGACATAGTGTTATAATTGTGCTTTGATGTATTTATGATCTCCATTACTAAGTTAATGATATCGATAGGGTTGTACTCTACATGACCTACGAACAAGGGATACAAGTATGTAGCTTATCTTGGTAAGTAGTTTACCCATGGTGAACAGTCATAAGCATAAGGTAAGGACCCATTATTTTGAAAAAATTGTAGAGAAGGTAGGGATCGATGGGACAAAACCTCTGGATTTCATTCTAATAGTGCTAGAAAAACATGCAGTGAAGAGCTTTTAAAGCTTTCAATAAAGCAAATAGGTTAGAGAATAGTTGATCCAAATAATATTAGGGAGCGTTTGATTTCACTACCAAAATGAGTAAGGTCAGGCCGGGTTTATCGATAGAATTTCCCACATCTTAGACTGGCACCCTTGCCACCTTTACTCACTAAATTTCCCACCCCAATCAATATGCTTTGGAGAGGAATTGAGAAAAGGAGAAGTTTTTCATAACTTGTAATCTTGATATTAAAACGTGTATGCCATATCTCATACCCTTCATAGAAGTTAGTATTTCCTCCATTGAGGGTATGGTTGTGAGTAGGAACCTTATGTATAATCAAAATGCAATTAACATGAGAAATGAGAGGTTTCCTAAGAAGTTGCTAAGTCTAAGATAAACCATATGTTATAATATTAAATTAATTTAAATTCTTCGACTAACACGCCAAGATGTTACGCATTACATAGGTTATAATATTAAATCAAATAAAATTCGGCACACTTTTAAGACCTACCAAAAGAACGCCAAGATGTTACGCATTACATATGTTAAATCAGATAAAATTCAACACACTTTTATGACCTACCAAAAGAAAACGAATATTCGGAATAATTTGCACAGGTTACAGGTAAAGAGGTAGGCCGGTCTTATTTTTAAGGTATCATGTCTAATTTTTAATTATATAATTATATTGAAAGATATGATTATTTTGAAATAGAGTTTTTAGAATAATTTAATTATTGATAATTATTAAGAAGATGGTCGATATTGTTATGAAATAATTTAAATTTTTTTGAACATGTGGTATATATAAATCATAATATTGATCAATAATATTATAATAAAAATTATTTACAAATTAATTTAAAATTTAATATACAGTCAAAACAATAAATAATATATATGATACAGTAAAATATAGATTATAGCAACATATTAGTGTATGTAATGTTGTTGGTAAAATATAAATTATTGAATTTGAAATTTAATATCCATACATAATAGTGAAAAATGGTATATGATCCGAAATATATATATATATATATATATATATATATATATATATATATATATATATATGTGGGGTTAATTAATAATATATATGGGGTGTAAATTAATTATAGAGATGATAATAAATGATTTGAAAAGATGAAGTGTATTAAATATACTTAATATTTCAAATTTCATAGTATATTTCAAATTTAATCATTTATATTTGGCTTAGTCTAATTTATAGAAGTTAAAAAAAAATTCACTCGAATTTATTAGAATTGGGCAATACAATTTCAAGATTTTTGTTGTTGTTTAAAATATATTTTTGAATGCATAAATGGATTCAGCACCCTGCAAAACCCCATAACACTAGAATTATGCAGATTAAACAATTGAAACTGAAGTTTAAAAAAAAAATTGTCCTATTTTGATTAAAATTAACCAGAAAAATAGTTGTGAAAAATGTCATTTTGCCTTTACATTTTAGTAGCAATAATTTTAAATACAGTGTTATGTGATATGTAATGTTTGTATTTTTCATTTAGCCTTTACATTTTAGTTAATAGCAACAATTTTAAATGTAGTGTTATGAGATATGTAATGTTTGTATTTTTTTTCTTTAATCTTTCAAAAATTTTTTGTTGTTATTTATAATGTTTATTATTTTTGTATATATAATTTGTTATAATGTCAATTGGATTTATTTCAAATAGTTAGAGAAAATAATTGTTATTCTCCCCACTCATAATCACTTTCTCAAATAAAATGTTAAATCATACTAAATATATTTTCAATTCCCCAAATAAAATAAAATGTTGAATCATACTAATCCATATTAAGTTATTATATTATTATAACCACTCTAAATAGTTTCTAGAGATTCCAGTTGGTTCCATTATTTCAATGATAGGTTGTCTGCTTCTCATGATTATTGATGATGCAAGTAAATAAACATACATGAACAATTAAATGTCATTTAACTACAACATATCAGGCTTTCGTATTAATAGATATCGAGGTGTCAGGTGAGCAGCAGGTGTACGAGTGCAAACAAGTCCCGATACTAATGGAACCCACCCACTAAAGGTGTAAAGAATGACAACTATCAAACAAAACTGCATTACCTATATGGAAATTTATTTGCGATTAGATTTGAGCTATCAGGTTGTCGAGAATTAGATATCGGGTGATTCATCAAAAATCCTCCAATGAAACTTTCAGACCTTAATAAACAACAATACGGAGGCAGTCGATGGAGATTATTTGACAATTGAAAGACATTCTAAATATCAGCGGGTTTGGTTAGTATTAGTGTTTAGGCACTTCTCCTTCACCTTCTATAAACCTGATACCCAACACTTGGTATCTCGGTGAACCGATGGACTATAGTCACTTAAGCACAAGAACTCCATGTTAAGTAATAACCCTATTGAGTTTTATTAGCACCGAGAGGATTTGATTGATAACTTGCAATTGTGATAGCTTGATGTGTCAACACCCAATTATCAATAGCCCCATGGCATACTTCCTTGGGTACTTAAGTGCCTTTCGGGTTAGCTCTCGGCAATAGTTCTCATCGGCCATCTGACCAGGGGTTGGGGCTAAAACCTTCACACCTTAGATTTATGTAGCTCTCGACAAATTGAAATTGTCAAATTTAAAATTTTAATTTAAAAAATAGAAATAAACAAAATATTTAAATTCATTAAGGTAAAAAAAATAAAAAATTCCTTAGACCACCACATATCCATCACTTAATTGCATTTGTTAATTTGTGAATCAATGAGCGTGTAGTGACAATAAATTTATTTAAAACCACTAATGGAGTTCATGAATTTTATTTTATTTTCTTGAATATCCATGTGATTTCAGTCATGTCGAAAACATATGCATAATAAATTAATCTATATGTTTTCATAAGTGGCAACAATAACAATAATGAATATGATTATATAAAATTCATTTGACACTCTCCGATAATTAACTTTAATGATTTAACGTAGAAAAAATATTCTTTTCTTACACCAAAAAAATTGTAGGTGTAAACACGTAGGTTATCTAAGAGTTTGATTTTGATTTAATTAGCAATTGCACTAGATGTTGCAAAGGAAACTCCCTAAAGCATAAATTCAATCGTGACATATATAAGATCGTTGAATATAAAAATCAGTAGACAAAATGTCATTAAAAGTTAGAATATAAAGAGAAATCACTTACATTACGTCAAATTTACAGATTCTATAAACTTTCCAACGTAGATTTCCTCTCAATATTCAAAGATGCTCTTTCAAGTTCCAATAGAAAATATTTTATAAAAAATGTGCACTTTTTAAATATTGAATTGTTTCCCTTGATCAAAATAGTCTTTTACCACTTCCTCTTAAGGTGATTGGATTTTCCTTTTCTTGTCCTTGCTTAAATTATTTCGGGCATTTGGACTCGTTTGTGATAGAGGAGGTTTATATTCAAAGTTTTTTTTTCGAAAATGACAAATTCAAAATTTACCATTGGATGAACTAGTTTAAAATAGAGCTACAAAATAGATATTATCAATAAAGCTATTCATTGACATAACAACTTTACATTGTTTGATAGGAGAGAAGTGGAAAATGGTTTTCAAGTGTACATTTGACGCTGAGATTGTTTCCTTCAACACATATTTGGTGCATATTTATTTCTCCGCTCATATTTGCATCTGACCCTTTTTCAATATTAAAATATCTAACTTGATCAAAATCTTGCAGCCTTTTACATTCTACCTGCACATAAATTGATCATGTACCTGTACATCAATTCAACAGGTACCCATTTCATATTTCAAGTCTTCTATGATATCTACTTCCCCTAACTATGCGAAATTCCTATCAGTTACAACTCGGGCTTACGTAGCTATTAAAATATTTTTTGTTAATTTTGATACAACCATCTTATATGCAATTTTACTGAGGAAATAATTTCGAACTTAAGTGGAAAATTTCCAGTCATCCTCTGATATCCATTTTCTCTAACACTGCTAAATTTCTATCAATTACAACTCAAACTCATTTCCCCTCCCAAATTCTTCTCAACCCATTAAATTATTCTAATTTAATTTGATCATAACCATATTATATGCAATTTTTATGAGAGCATAATTTCTAACTTAGGTGGTAGGGACTAAGCTTCCTTGTAACACTTGTTTATAGTTTTCAATGCCAAAGAAGCTTTCCATCATTTATTAATCATTTCTCAATGTTAGAGCTCCAATGAATCTTGTGATGAAGGTAAACTCTAAGATATTTGTATGAATTAATTTCCTCTACATTGATAATCTCATACATAAAGTTGGTGTAAATGATCTTTTAAAATATAATTATCACAACCTTTATCTCGACAATATTTATACATGTACAAAAATAGAAATCTTGGAGAATTCTTAGTTACTTCATGAGGTAAGAGAGACCCGACATCAACCCTTCATTTTATGAAATGAACCTTAAAATTAATTGTATTTAACATATACAATATCTAACATAGGTCCTTGTTACCATGATTACTAGCTTACTTATCCTAATATAATCCCATATCTAAGCTATGACATAGTGTTATAGCTATGTTTTGATTATAGTATGATATCTATTACTAAGCTAAAGATATCTATAGGGTTTTACTCTACATGACCTATGAAAAGGGATACAAGTATGTAGCTTATCTTCTTAGGTAGTTTACCCAAGGTGAGTACTCATAAGCGTAAGATAATGACTTGATATTTTGAAAAAACCATAGAGAAGGTAGGGATAAATGGGACCAAACCTCTGGCATTCGTTCTCGCAGTGCTAGAAAAATAGACAATGGAAAGTTTTAAAGCTTGCAATAAAGAAAATAGGTTTGTGAATGATCCAAACAATCTTAGGGGGAGTTTACTTTCACTACCAAAATGAGTAAGGCCAGGTCGGGTTTATCCATAGAATTTCCCACATCTTGGACTAGTACCCTTTCCACCTTTACTTATTGAATTTCCCATCCCAATCAATAGGCTTTGGAGAGGAATTTAAAAAGGGAGAAGTGTTTTATAACTTATAATCTTGATATTAAAAGTAATATGCCATATCTCATCCCCTTCATAGAAGTTGGAATTTCCTCGATTGAGAGTATGTTTGTGAGTAAGAACCTTATGTACAATCAAAATACAATTAACATGATAAATGAGAGGTTTCTTTAGAAGTTGCTAAGTCTTGGCTAAACCATTGCGAATAAATGAGGAAGTCATTTCACATAATATTGATGCCATTAAGAATACTCATCAAAAGTACAAAGATATTTGAGGAAAACATCTCTCCAATATTTATGAGCATATAAACAAATTGCTAAAACAAAAGAATTGATTTGTTATCATTTTCCATAAGTTTAGATAATCCAAAGTTAATATTTTTAGATGGTGGTAATCATTATCATCAACAACAAGAACCTTTTCTATTCTTAGCAGTAGTAGTTACCTTCACCACTTGTTCACCATCAACTAGGCTAACCACATAATATATACATCAATGCACATCTATCATCTTATATCAATCACCTCTCAATGACTTCTTGAATAACTCAAGCAATATTTGGGAAAGTATTGAGATAAAAGTGAAATCTTATAGTGGAGAATCAATTATTTAGAAAACAATGGTGACATGTTTTCCCTTCACAGGGAAATTATTCGCATGGAAAAATATAAGAGGAAACAAAGGTTTGGACAAATTATTAAACCTACAAACTAATGGATGTTGAAAAATTTTCTAGCCAACCCAGGGTTTTATCACCCAGCAAATATGATGGATTCTTTTTAACTTCAATATGGAAACAATGATAGAATTGATTTTTTTGAAAAATACTTTAATCTCACTAAGAGATAAAAACATAGTATAATAAAGGTGAACAATGAAGAGGATGTTTTAATAAGGATTTGTGTATATATAATGAAATTAAAATACAAAAGGTCAATGAAAAGAAAAAAGTTGAAAAAGGAGAAAGAATGGGTTTGGAAATTTACATATAAGTTATCTCTTTTTAAAAACGAAACCTATTTAATCCTTCACCACCAATACCATGAAAATCACCATATAAAATTGAAATGGAAATAACTATTATTAAATTATATTGTAAGCATTGAAATCAACCATGATGAAGAAGAACAACCACATTAATCAAATAAACTTATGTATATTAATCAACAAACATTTAGTAAAGGAAAATACCTACATGAAATAAACATTTGTAGTGTATGTTGATACAAATTCTACTAAAAGTCATTATTTAACTTTTAAGTTAGCCAATGCATATTTAAATAATTTAAATACATCACATTAATCTCAAATCCTTCACCACCAATACCAAGAAAATCACGATATAAACGAGAAATTTAAATCACTATTATTAAATTAAATTATAACCATGGACATCAAACTGATGAAGAAGGACAACCATGTCAATCAAACAAACTTATGTATATTAATCAACAAACATTTAGTAAAGGAAAAGAACTACATCAAATAAACATGTGTAGTGTAAGTTGATGCATCTAGCATTTAAAGATGTTTTTTCTAAGTGATGCTTTCATCTATTCCTAACTTGGTGATGATTTTATCTCGAAAACTAATTTTTTTGTTTTATTTTTATTTTTATTTTTTATTTTTTATGGTGGAAACGATTCAGCTCTCTCGATAACCCATGAGCACCAAAATCATAAATAATGAGAGATGTAACTCGAATTTCCAAAAAATTCAACTCTTCGCTATTATTTTCAAGATTTAGTGATTTTGTTTCAACATAATATTAGTTTAATGTGTAAAAAGAAGAAACAAATCCACGTGAATGGGTTTTGTGTCTAAATAAGAAGAGTTAATAGCTTCAAATTGTTGGGGTTACATAAAAGAATAGATGCTAAAATAAAAATAAGAGGACAAGATGGAAGAAAATAAAATGGCTTAATTTGGAACCTACAATTGAAGATACGTTCAAAAGAAAAGGAACACAATAAATTTATTTTAAGAAAACTCAATAGATTGCATCTTGAGAAAGAAACTGTAATATCCCTATTTTTACTACTTTTATTAGACAGTTGAAAAATTCTAAAGGTTAAGTGGACCTAAAGGAAAATAATTATTGTGGACATATTTTATTATTTTAAATTGTGGAATTGGAATTATTGTGCAAATACTATAGTATAATTGAAGACGAGGATTTCAAGTCCATGAGGATGGATAAGATTCCAAAGACTTTCCCATATTCTCCAAAAATCCTAGGAGAAAATTAACAAAAATTGAATATTAGATTGGAAATAAAAATCTAAAAAGAAACCTCAGTAAAGTTGAAAGTTACCGGAAAAGGTGAAATAAAACTAGAAAGAGGAAAAAGACAGTTTTAAAGTACTTTTGTTGAAAAAACAAACAGAAACCCTAGGAAAAAGGGAAAACAACATTGTGATTAACTAGATGTAGTTATGGAAACACAAAAGGAAAGGCTAGGAAAAAAGGAAAACAACATTGTGATTAACTAGACACAGTTATGGAAACATGTTGAAGGGAAATCAAGCTTAAATAATCCATTCCTAGGGAGAAAAGAGGTTTTCTACACCTTGGAGGAATTGGTTTCTACTCGGGGTGAGCTGTGGAGAGAAAGCTCAAAGTTGGGTGGAAAATTGTCTTACCAAAATTGGTATGCACAAATAAATTCAATTCCGTGTTATGAATTTTATTATGAGAGAAAATGTGAGATTATCTTTTTATCTTGAATTAGATTTTAATTCTGTTAGATGGAAATGGTTAAGAAAGGTTAATTTTATACATGATTATTTGTGAATTTTTGTGTAAATTTTATTCATATAGTCTAATGTATTTAACAGACAATAACTATAGAAATGGTAGTTGATCTATATGGTTGCATAGACAAATAGCATTATACACCAACACTCAGAATGTCTAAACCCCATTAATAGCTTTAAATATGAGGCTATGTATTAAATAATATTTCTGAAAAGACATACAATATAGATAAATACATTAGAGAGAAGGAAACTTAGTGTATTTATCAGAATTGTATTATTAACATGCTATGTAAATTCCAAATAATAACTGCTATCATAAAACAAGTTGGATACAATTACAAATTATTGCACGCTCTCAGAAATAGCATAAAATACTAAACTGGAGAAAATACATACATGGAATTAAAAATGAGTTAAATTTCTGAGAATGGGTACATAGTATAATAGTGCAATAATGTAAATCATGATATTGTATTTTACATCTATTACAAATTAATTATGTCATCAATTATAGACAGAATTCATAATCCCATATTAAACAGTACAATAGGATTATAAACTTTTATATAGGGAAAAATTATATAGATTGGATTCTTCAAAGTGATTTAGACCAACCTGTATAGAAGAAACCATAATTTATTGTCAATATATGAGTTACTAAAGTACGCATGAAATTATAGAGGAGTAATTAAACTATAGCTATGTACATGGAATCAAAGGGAGTACCTGTACATAACAAATATAAATTAGTTAAAATGAACACAAATTGTCTTTGAAAATAACTATATACAAAAAGATTTAATTCAAGGAACTAGAAGTTAAAATTAAGATTATTACCTTACTGGTCTCAATGTGACAGTGGTATGAAATCTACAAATAAAAATGTCGAAAATAATTAGTGAAGTAAGTTGACAAAAACATAAGAGGAATAGGAAATTAAATTAATGAAATAGAAGGAACTATACCTTGCTTCTCGTTGACGGAGTGAAATGGAGAAACTCTGAGAATCTAGGAATCAATGAAATTATTCTTGTATATAGAGAATTTTATTAATTTCCTCAATTAATAAAATTCTACAAAGATTAAATCCATATAGTTTTAATTTAATCTATGTGTATACAATGAGAAGTTAATGCAGAAAGGGAATTTGTAAAACAATAAAGAAAAATACATTAACAAGATGAATAAATCCCTGAAAAGTGATGTGGTAAAAATATTAGTAAACATACAATAATTGTATGTGTGAAGAAGGGTACTGAATAAATTCAGAGTTGAATTTATAAAACTAGATACATATAGACATTTAAGGGTTTAATAAACACAGTGGCCAATTTATGAATTGACATTCATAAAATCTAATTAAATTTCAAATAGAAATCATTAAAGCAAACGTATACAATATATACTGAATTATTTTAATTTCTGCTATCAAATTTTCAACACAACAACCTTAGAAAATAATCTAACAAAGGAATTATATTAAAACGAGGCGACGTGTTACTAACGCCTAGCTATAAATTCGATTTATAATCGAAATGTAAGAGATTTATTCCTACAAATTCGAGGAAGCCGTAAGCACGGTGAATAGTGCTCAAACTTGAGCTAAGTAGCAAATAGGGAATTTTCAGAGAAAGAGAAAACCTAAAGTAATTTAAACCATTACTTGTAGCAAAACAAAAGAGGAAACGAATTAAGTAAATACGAAGATAAGAATTCAAACATAGAGAAATTCTCATTTGGATAAATGAGAATAAAATTAATATTAAAAGTAATTATGAAGAGGTATACGTTGGTTGAAATCTCCATAACTAAATCATAAATCCAAGCGAAACTATGGAGGAAACCTTTGTACTGTGGTATGTATATACATATACAAATCTCTCATAAACGATGGCTCAAAATAGAGAGATAAGATGGAAATTTACGCCGGAAAACTCTGATATTTTATTTCAAATCAACATAATAGAATGGAAATCCTTAATTTAATAACGCATTCAGAAATTTAGAATAGAGTGGTTCCAAAAAAATATAAACGTGACTTGTCTCAGAGAAAAAATTTACCAGGAACGTTGGGAAGACTGGAATTATAACTCTCATTACTATCAAAAGTCTTACCTCATCGTTGAAAGAGTTAAGGACCTGAGATGTAAGCAAGTACAGTTAAACCAAAGCGTGGGGAAAGACTCCATTAAGAGTTCATTGAGGACCTGCAATAGAAAACAAAATGTTAATTTCAGAGAAGACAATTATAGGAATTTTGAAAACAAATAACGCAGTTATCTCTAGTCTCAAACTGAAACATCTCACCTGAGAGAGAGAGGGGCTCGGGAGGATAATTACAAAGTTTCATGGCAAAGTTTGAAATGCGTTGTAGGTATTTGACCTGCGTAAACAGTGATACAGTCATTCTTAAGGCCTTGGCTACGTGAAGCAATGAGGGTTTGCAGAGCTGAAGCCCGAGAGTTCCAAAATGAAAAATGACAAGTCTGGGGTAGGGTTTGGTTGTCATAAAATCCCGCAGAGGATACGAATTGATCCAAACCATACACGTGGATTCCATTCAAAGCCAAAACCAATAACGAGCCATGTGAATTCAATTAATTTGAATGTACTGTAAGATGGGGAAATCCTGAAACATATAAATCACATAAAAGTGATAATTGATACGAAATCCAAAGGTTAAATTCTGAATCACCAAACCCGAATATGATTATCCTTACCATTAATGAGTGACATTGATATTAATTTATTGAGAGATTAAAATAATCTATGTATCAAGTCAAAAATCAAACAAATCGTATTCACAATGTATGGTTTGACCACGTATTAATTAACAAAGAAATGGTAAAACGAAATAACATAGATAGGTATGAAAATGGATATACGACGTGGATCATACAAGCCTTATATCATATTTCTCTACCTATATGTATTCGAAAATTGAACTGGGTAACGTGGTATATAAGAAGAAATTACAAAATGGTGAAATAAGCTTAGTAATATAATCATATATTATATAAAGAATGGAATTAAATCCTTTACATGGATTAGAAATACCTCTAAATTTATTAAAAGAGTATATGTAGGTATTTATGAGTAATGACCATATGATGGTAATATAAAATACCATAAGATAAGTAAGTTAGAACTTAGTGTAATAGGTGGAGTATACTATTACAAGGTTAAAAATTTCTCTCTCTCTCTCTCTCTCTCTCTCTCTCTCTCTCTCTCTCTCTCTATATATATATATATATATATATATATATATATATATATATTATAATTATAATTATAATAGAATGAAATAATGGCGAAGAATCGTCCAATGGAAACGACAATTAAAACTAACTATGAAATAGTCAAGTTATGCAAGTATAAGCAATGGCAAAAATGTTATACTTGGATCCATGAATGATAAATGGAGAAAATAAATAAATAGAAGGAGAAATGACATAATTCATCGAATAATGACGAACTAGTAAGAAAGGAATAACAACATAAATTATAAGAACAAAAGTCGTTGAATAGTGACGAATTTATAGAAAGTAGTGTACAACAACTTAAGTAGTTATGCTATAAATAGAAAAACAAATTGTGGTAAGTGGAGTTGTTACCTCAACCTAACAACATTTTAGTTTTGTAATGAATAACTTATCTCATATACCAATGAAATCTTACAAGATTGTTGCAAAAGGATTTCTGAGTTACCATTTTTATTTTATTGGGGACAATTTATTATTACAACCATTGTTGGGTCACTATTATCATGGAAAAGAAAATCCATTGAGGTGCCCTAAGGAAAGTAAGGCCTTGGATCTCCTAAAGTGTATATTTAATTGGGCGAGAATGTTGAATGAGGATTTTTTAAATATCCAGTACCCAAGCGAAGTATATAATGTGTTTAACCAAGTATATTAACAGAGTATATCGATCAAGTTTATTATCCAATCCAAGCCAATCCAAGCCAAGTGGAGCGGAGCATCCATGAAAACTTGATTAGAAGTATAAAAATATGTGTATGTACTTTATTTCTTATGTTGTTAGTTTTTTCATTACTGTATGATTGACACAATGTTCATAAATTTAATTTTCTACATTATTAACTAAATTATGTTATGAGTTATTTAATAAGAGACCATTAGCACCACGATCACCTAGGGATAGAAAATTCCCACTGTTGCAGGTAGGAAAATATTGTTTTCACTAGAAAGGGGAACCGTTTAAAAAGGAAACCTTATTGAAGAAAACCTCCCAGGAGAAAAATCCACAACAATATTCCCATCAATATAGAGTGCATAGATAAAATAATATATAAAATTGATCCATTAAGATATAGCCTATTATAAAAATAGAAAAAGGGAGATTAAAAAAATGAATAATGCGGCAAGAATAATACTCCCTTGAATAAAATCGAGTCTTATTCATAGAAATATTATATGAAAAAGAAAGTTTGGGGAAGAGTAGATCTATCGAACCTGTTTCTTTTCAATAAATAAATAAATCAAGCTTAAAATTTGTTAGGTGATGGTGGAAGGAAATCGGGTTAAAATCGTATTGATTTGAGATCAAAATTATATCAAAGAGGAAATATTATAAAAAACCAATTATATGTTGTAATGATTGATACTATTGAAGAAAAGAATGAGAGTGAAACATGTTGGTGCCTTACGAGATAGTGCTTGAGCCATGTTACATCACCAGACAAGATCTTGATTTATCCATGTTTCTTCTAGACGAGCTAGTGATTGAGTTCAACGGATAGAGATTCGAATTCTATTATTGGTCATATCAAAGCGACCAAGGGGGAAATATGATGTAGCCCCATGAGGTAAGAGCACCCATTCCCCAAAATCATCCACCCATTCCAAGTTTCCACCGAACAAAAGAGATATGTTTCCAATTTTCCACAATAACAAGATAGTAGTGTGAAAGTTTCCAACAAATGATAGAGAAAGACCTATCATGAATGAGTTCATAGTGGGCTCACATAAGACTTGGAGTTTAGGAGGATCACCAAATTGTGCAATCATAGAGGAGTTTCCAGTTATGCCATCTTCGCGAGGTTGGATTAGAGGAGAATTTTAGCATCTTTCGCTGCCCCATCTATTATGAGATCCGTGGTCAGTTCCATTGACCTAATTTCTGTCAAACTCATTTTCCCTTCCAAATTCTTCTCGACCCATCAAATGATTCTAAGTTAACTTGGTCACAACCATATTATATGCAATTTTTCTGAGAGCATAATTTCTAACTTAGGTGGTAGGGACTAAACTACCCTATAACACTTGTTTATAGTTTTCAAGGCCAAATAAGCTTCCCATCCTTTATTAGTCATTTCTCAAGGATAGAGATCCAGTGAATCTTGTGATGAAGGTCAACTCTAAGATATTTGTATGAATTAACTTCCTCTACATTGATAATCTCATACACAAATTTAGTGTAAATTATATTTTTAAATCTAATTATCACAAACTTTATCTTCATAATATTTATACATGTAAAAGAATATAAATATTGGAGAATTATTAGCTACCTCATGAGGTAAGAGAGACACTACATAAACCCTTCATGTTATGATATGAACCTTGAAATTAATTGTATTTAACATATACATTATCTGACGCTCCGTGTTATTCCATGATTAATATCTTACTTATCCTAATATAATCCCATATCTAAGCTATAACATTGTGTTATAACTATGTTTTGATGTATTTTATGATCTCCATCACTAAGTTAATGATATCGATAGGGTTGTACTCTGCATGATCGATGAACAAGGGATACAAGTATGTAGCTTATATTGGTAAGTAGTTTATCCAAGTTGAGTAGTCACAAGCATAAGATAGGGGCACATTACTTTAATAAAATTGTAGAGAGGGTAGGGATCTATGGGACCAAACCTCTGCCTTTTGTTCTCACAGTGCTGGAAAAATGAGAAGTGAAGAGCTTTTAAAGCTTTCAATAAAGCAAATAGGTTAGATAATAGTTGATCCAAACAATATTAGGGGGAGTTTGATTTCACTACCAAAATGAGTAAGGCTAGGCCATGCTTATGCATAGAATTTCCCACATCTTAGACTTGTACCTTTGCCACCTTTACTTACTAAATTTCCCACTCCAATCAATAGGCTTTGGAGATGAATTGAAAAAAGGAGAATTTTTTCATAACTTGTAATCTTGACATTAAAACGAGTATGACATACCTCATCCCCTTCATAGAAGTTGGTATTTCCTCCATTGAGAGTATGGTTGTGAGTAGGAACCTTATGTACAATAAAAATAGAATTAACATGAGAAATGAGAGGTTTCTTAAGAAGTTGCTAAGTCTTTGTTAAACCATTGCGAATAAATGAGTTAGTCATTTCATAAAATATTGATGCCATTAAAAATACTCATCAAAAGTACAAAGATATATGAGGAAAAAATGTCTCCATTATTTATGAGCACATAAAAAAATTGCTAAAACAAAAGAATTAATTTGTTATCATTTTCCATAAGGTTAGATAATCTAAATTTAATATTTATAGATGGTGGCAATCATTATCATCAACAACAAGCACCTTTTATATTCTTAACAGTAGTAATTACCTTCACCACTTGTTCACCATTAACTATTCCAACCACATAATATATACACCAATACAAATCTATCACCTTGTATCCATTTAGGTCCAGTTGTCTTGAATTGACATTCAAATTCAAAAATGAATAGCTAGACCACAAAGATCCTGGAATACAAAGAGGCAACCTTTCACTTTAGATTCCTACATGGAATACAAAAAATCAACAATATTTGTATATAAAATGATGCATTTTTTAATGAGTTACTATAGAATTGAATTATATGAGAGCAAGTTCATGAATTTCCTGGTAAAGAGAGAGAAAGGAAGAGGAGTAGAAGTGAAGCAATATTGAGGAGGATGAATAGAGGTGATAAAAAACTGAAATGAGGACAACGTTATAGTTTATAACATAGACAAAGACCAAGTAAAACCATAAAAGTAAATTTGTAATCTTATCAAGGGATTGGTGTCTCATTTTAGGTAGTAGCCCAAAAATAGAAGGTTGGAGCTTGTAGAAGAGGGAGTGGGTGCTCCCAACAAGTTGTATCTTGCAGAAGAAAAAACTAGTTGAAGCCTCTTGTAGGTAGGAGCCTAAAAAATTTATGTAAAACAGGGAGTGGGGGCTTTCCCTCACATCATAACAAAAATTCGTTGTTTTTCCCTTTATGGGTTCCCACTTATATCTGGTGTCTCAATGTGTTGCATGAGTTGCTTGCATGTTTTACTGTGAATTCATGGCTAATTGTTAAACATGTATATAAAGTTGAAAATACATTAAATAAAGAATTGAAAGACTCGTAGAATAATTTGAAATTGGTCATTTAAAAGATGCAATTATTGATTCACACCCCCTCAATAATTGCTTAATTTTCAGCATTGTTATCATAACTTTTCTCAAACAACTCAGTTTGGCACCTTCTTTACGGAGATATTCTCTAAAGAAGTTAGAGTTTCTGAACGCTCCTAAAATTTGCTTCAAACAAGGTAGTTTGGAATTTTGTCTATAACTTATTTTCTTATATGTTTTCAAACTATGGAATCTTGAGAAGACAGAACCAAGATGTCTAGGTATCTATGGTAAAAAAAATAAAATTTGGTTTTCGAGAGAACCAAGATCTCTAAGTACCTATGGTAAAAAATTTAAACTTTGGTTTTCTATAATTTCAGAGATATGCCTAAGCTTTGTGGATGTTAGGGTTTATAAATAGTGTTGAAATCAGTTTCAAATATGTCAACCTCTAAATTTTGTTTTAACTTCTTTTTTGAGACTTCAAACTATGCAAGTTTTAGTGATATGAGGAGACATATAGAAGGTAAAAATTTCAAAATCAAATTTGCAAAATTAGATATATATGGCAGGCTATACAAATTTGTTCTTGGGAAGAGGTCAAAAACAATTTTTGGGAGAAGTAGAATTGGGGAAGGTAGAAGCAACAACAAAACCTAGTAAAAGCATAAGTAGTTAGTAGACCTAGTGAAGGAAAAGTAGTAAGCAAACTCAAACCTAGTAAAAACATAAGTAGCTACTAGACCTAGTGATATAATTTTTTTGGGTTGGGATATTTATTGAAATTTTTAAATTTATGATTTTCAAGTTTGTTTTTTTTATAATTTTTATAATTAAATTTTATTATGGTAAATATTTATAGGCATTAATTTATTAGGGAGATTGATTTTTACTATTATAAATATTTATATGCACTAATTTATTTGAGACACCAATTTCTAATGTTGTAAATATTTTTGGACATAAACCTATATGCATTTGCTTGTTATTTTTTCTTTTTCCAGTGGAAAAAAAATTCTGGTTTATATTGAGTACTAGTACAGTTAAAACTTTGATAATTCCAAAATTGTTACATCTTAAGTACATCTGAGAAGTAAACAGTTTAACATCGGGACAAACCCAAAATGATAACAGAAAGCCAAGACTGCAGTTGTTGGCTTGAAAGTGATAAACAATATTAGTCTTTCTTCATAACTAAAAACCAAAAAAAAAATTCTGTCAGCATGATCCATAACTATCTTGACTCCAAAGCATCCTGTTGTCAGGTCTCATTCCGTAGTACTATAATGGCTCCTTATGGTAGTAGGAACCAACACAATCAAAACATTAGATAGCATAAACCAAAAAGACAAAAATGCACTAGACGACCTGTTTAGAAAAATGTAACCATGATTTTCGCCCCTCCTCTAGCCGCATCAGTCAACTCATAATGCATCTCCCCAAATACCCCTTGCAAACCTTTTTTGGTAACCTGTCAACCTGTGAGTTTTTCTACTTTGCCTTCACTAGGTCTAGTAGCTACTTTTGTTTTTACTAGGTTTGAGTTTGCTTACTACTTTTCCTTCACTAGGTCTACTAACTACTTATGCTTTTACTAGGTTTTGTTGTTGATTCTACCTTCCCCAATTCTACTTCTCCCAAAACTTTTTTTTGACCTCTTCCCAAGAAAAAATTTGTATAGCTTGCCATATATATCTAATTTTGCAAATTTGATTTCGAAATTTTTACCTTCTATATGTCTCCTCATATCACTAAAAATTGCATAGTTTGAAGTCTCAAAAAAGAAGTTAAAACAAAATTTAGAGGTTGACATATTTGAAACTGATTTCAACACTATTTAGAAACCCTAACATCCACAAAGCTTAGGCATATCTCTGAAATTATAGAAAACCAAAGTTTAAATTTTTTACCATAGGTACTTAGAGATCTTGGTTCTCTCGAAAACCAAAGTTTATTTTTTTAAACATAGATACCTAGACATCTTGGTTTTGTCTTCTCAAGATTCCATAGTCTGAAAACATATAAGAAAATAATTTATAGACAAAATGCCAAACTACCTTGTTTGAAGAAGATTTTAGGAGCGTTTAGAAACTCTAACTTCTTTAGAGAATATCTCCATAAAGAAGGTGCCAAACTGAGTTGTTTGAGAAAAGTTATGATAACAATGTTGAAAAATAAGCAATTATTGAGGGGGTGTGAATAAATAATTGCATATTTTAAATGACCAATTTCAAATTACTCTACGAGTCTTTCAATTCTTTCTTTAATGTATTTTCAACTTTATATACATGTTTAACAATTAGCCATGAATTCACAGTAAAATTCATAATAAACCAAAGTTTAATTTTTTTACCATAATAAAATTTAATTATAAAAATTATAAAAAAAACAAACTTGAAAATCATAAATTTAAAAATTTCAATAAATATCCCAACTCAAAAGATGTAACATTTTTGGAATTATCAAATTTTTAACTGTACTAGTACTCAATATAAACCAGAATTTTTTTTCCACTGGAAAAAGAAAAAATAACAAACAAACGCATATAGGTTTATGTCCAAAAATATTTACAACATTACCAATTGGTGTCTCAAATAAATTATGTAATATCCCATTTTAGGGATATCTCCAAAACACAAGCAAAATCCAACCAGAGATAGACTGGGAGGGCATTTACCGGATATGTTGCCTCTAAAGAGGACGAGATCGAGAGGCTTCTTGTCCCTTTCCAGACTCTGTCTAAGAGTGAAAGATAAACACACCAAGTGGTATAGAACTAGAATGCTCAAAAACAATAATAGACATATAATATCATAGAAAGAGAATACGACAACGACGGTAACTACGGAAACTATGGCAACTCATCCAGAAAACATAGAGAAGAAATGCTGAACCATTTTATTAATCTGAGAAATTTAATGGAGTACAACAGACTAATCTTGCGCAAGGCAAGTGAGAAAACACTCTCAGAGAATACCGAAAATGGCTTCTCTAGGAACTACGTCCCAGCTGCTGGAAACTGTTGTGTAGCTGCTACTGTTAGAATGGACTAAGACTAGGGGTTGATCCCCTTGCCGGAATGAGCTGAAAATCGGCAAACCTCCTCTCCTCAACAACCCAGACAAGATCCACAAACCATTCCAAGAATGGCCGACCCTAGAAATCACCAGAAACTGCCTCCCCAGTGAGTTACGCTGGCCTCCAAGGCACTGCGCAGTGGCTAGATAGAAACAGTTGAAATACTACCACAAACCCCGCCAAAACCCTCCAACGGGAAAAGGCTGACCCTCTGCTCAAAATCTCGGCTAAATCACCCGCAGAAACCCCAATCCGGAGCTCCTACAAAGTGGACTGCGTCCTCTCTCCCAGTGACTGTGCAATCTCAATAAGCTCCAGCTCCGCAACAAACCCAAATAATAAAATGACACTCAAAATGTTGAAAAACTAACCTTGCCTGAGCAGGCACTCGAAGTCCCCCGGGGCTAAGGGCGATATCTCCGCACGGAGACGCTCGGTGCACTAAACAATGCTAGAGACAGGCTAAACAGCCAGCGTGCTCAAGAAGACAAAATTCTGACTCAAAAATCATCAACTCAAGAATGAATGAAATGAGAAGGCTCCTCTATCATATATAACATTGGTTTCCCTCCAAAACCCAACGTAACCTCTCTCTCTCCTCCACATCCTCATCCTTATCTGCGCAGAAGCTTGCAAAAGCTTCTAGAGTGTACATAGGCCCCCTCCTCTACGTGGTGTTAGGCCCCCCTTGACTCCCACTTAAGTCACAACGTTGTGCTACTAGGTGGATGTCTTATTTCACGTAAGTGAGTTAGACCCTCTTCACTCACTTTTTATTTATTTAAAAACTATAGATGACAAGCTAAACAAAATAGAATATTCCAATTAGATGTCGCTAATTAGGAATATTACAGTCCCCCCCGGAAAAATGTTGCTTGTCCTCAAGCAACTGCCTGAACAAGCCTCCTCTCTAGCTGATGCTCCCCACTGACACTGCAAAATGTGCTTGGGTCCCAAATGCGCCATTGAGACCTCTCTGACCTCTGCATCACCCTGATATGAATGAATCTCTCAATGCCAAGATCTCAAACTGATCTCTCACCAACCAACAGTCCTCTCGGATCCCATCGCCACCCTGGCCAATAATCGCCCAAGTCCCACGGCTTGGACTGCGCACTGCCTCTGGCTATGACTAGTGCTCTAAGAGGTGAAGACCATGACCCATGCTATGTTGTATCTGTGACTGTGTAAGTTGTCCCATCAGTTGTGTACCAACTCATCACCTCTATCCAATCCAAGTCCCGACTCAATCCCACACTGATCTTGCTCTGCTAAAATCGGGATAGAGTGCTGAAGAAATGACGACCTGTGCCCCCCTGCCATCTTGAATCTGTAACATTTATTATGTCCAAGGGCCCCTGCTCTGTTGTGCTCCCTACGAAGAATATCGTACCATCAAGAGGGTACCAACTCATGATCTTCCGCCAATCCATCTTGGAAGAAGAGTCCAATGTAGAAACAACCACACATGGAACATGCCTAGGGTGTTGCCTCCAGCCCGTAATCAACTCCCACTGCTCTGCCCTGTCTGCCAATGGAAGCTACCTGTGGAAGGAAGCCCCTCTCTCTATAGTGGGCCAAAGTGGACAAGACATGCCGCAAGCCCCATCGATGTACTCCTAGAGAGTACTACTCACCAAAAGTACTGTAGCTCGACCGACTGCATGTACATCTATCTGTATCTCATCAATGTGTCGACCCAAAGATGGATGCTCCACCATCTCCAACAACTCATCCCTCTCATTAGGAATGTAAAACTCCTGTTGTTCCCTAGCTCCCTGTAGAACTATCCTATCCATCTCCGACATCTCTAGAGGATATGGATCTGTAGCTGCTGTCACTGTACTCAGTGTTTGTGCATCTGACTGCTCCTCCTCGAAGGCTGACCCTAATGTTAGCCGCATTTCCCTCATCGGCTCAATGTGGGTGCCTATATAGCTCTCCCCTAAAGGAATATTGTGCCTGATGTGAATATTGTCCTCCTCTTTCGACTCAGGCTCCATCACGTGCTGCTTTAACTGAATCGTCACAAGTGACTCTTCACCAAGAGTATCTCCCGCAGAGTCCCGTGACTCCTCACCCTGGACACTGTAATGCAGCTTTGGTCTACTGTCACCATCTCTACATGAATTCTCTCAATCCCTAGAAGCATC
Source organism: Pinus albicaulis (assembly GCA_034641835.2). Lineage (NCBI taxonomy): Eukaryota > Viridiplantae > Streptophyta > Pinopsida > Pinales > Pinaceae > Pinus > Pinus albicaulis. The sequence continues at coordinate 386,852,408 of CM076569.1, read as the reverse complement.
CTCAACTGATCCTATGGACTCATATGAAAAAGAGTCCTCACCCTGGCATACAGAAGGAACGCCCTCCTGTTCTACCACCGCCACCTCATCTGCATTGAATATGCCATCCACCCTCTCGATAAAGTGTCGATACAATGTCTGGAGCCCATACACATACTGGGATGCTACCTCTGCTATACCCAGTATCCTCTTCTCATGCATGATCTCGACATGCCCTAAGGGAAAAGTGACGCATGTCTCCCTCATGACCCGCTCCCCAAGCGTAGGCTCAGCGATGATTGATGTGCCACCCCTACAGAGGATCATCTCATCCCCTAACCTGTGGTTGTCAACTAGCGCCCCGACCCAGTGCCACTATTGAGAAGTCTCTCCCCTAATGTACTGAGTGTCATCCTAATATCTTGGGTGAACCTCGCGTACCCCGCTGCTCATGCCCAAGGTGCCAAAGGACAATGACAAAATCAACTGTGCCTGTGACTGATGTAGAAGAGGGTCAGGTGTGTGAGCCCCCACAGATGTCGTCAAGTATTTCTCATATGTCTCCCCATCGATCCTGGGTGAAATGCTCCCAAAGGTAAGCCCGGTGTCCCTGTCCGTGAGTCTCCCTGGAGGCAATGCTCTAAGACCCTGTTGTGCAGCACCATACGCCCTCGCATAACACCGATCATCCATGTACTCCTCGACATGCCACCGCACACTGAGGCATACCCCTGTATACTGCTGGATACCCCATGCTACTGTTGTACCACCCTATACCGTCTCGCGCCCTGACTATGTCCAGGCATCTGTCACTCCCTACGTGCTCTCGATGGGATGTAGGACACTCCTACTCCACAACGCAGTCCCACACACTAGGGTACACCACCATGTAACTCCATGTCCACTGGTGGTCCACTGCTCAATGCTAGAGGCTCCCACACATCCTTGTATGTGATGACCTAGAGCTGTGCCTCTACATGTTGGACTACCCCCAATCGGTATCATCATCTCCACCGTCGCATCACTATACCCGCCGACGAATGGATCATCACTCCAAACCCTCCTCGAGGGGTCCAAGAAGTGAATCTCCCTATGTGTCAGTAGTATTACCACCACTACTCAGCTCCGTTGCGTCCTCTGTGCCCCACACAAAGGTGAAGAATCCTTGGCCCCATACAAGGCATCATCTAGTGGTCTGCCAATGCCACCTCCTCTTACAAGCTCCTACCAAGGTATGTTGACCACCCCGTGATCCCGTGTATGAGTGTCATACCAAGACAACCTAGGGAGTCTGCCCATAAACTGGTTGGCCACTGGGGCTAACCAAAACTCCCCTAGCGGATGCGCATGCTCTACTGCTAGGACAACTGTACCCTCCAAGACATAGTCAACCGACCTGCCTAGGAAATGATAGGTGATCCCGCCTAGATCCCAATGCCAATTTGGGGTTCCTGTATTCCCAGCACCTGGGAACTCCTGCTGAACTACACCCAGGTCCACCACCATCTCCATAACCCACTCCACTGGGTACCAACTCAAAATCTCTTGCCATCCAACCTCGACAAGTGGATGCTGCACACTGTGCAACTCCGATCGTCTCATCCTGCTAACCAAGTCAATGTATGAGGTTTGACTAGGTGACTCCATCTCTCTCTCTCGAATGGGAAAAGGTGTCCCAAGAATGCTGCTAGTCCCGTCCATGCATGTCTGTTGGGGAATGATCTGACGCTCCAATGTGCCCTCTAGTTGTACCATCAGGGAATCCAGTCGTTCCCCAATGCGGGCCAACTTGGCCGCGGACTCGGCACAAGCCACTCTCATGCCCTCCAGTTGCCTATCCTGCAACAAAATGGCCTCCCGTAATGACGTGGCCTTCCCTTTCAAAACTAGAAGTTTTGTCCGAAGCCGATGATACCGATGTCTGCGACCATCATCCAATACCTCCGTATCTCCTAGTGCCTCATCGAAGGTGGATGCATCTCCTGACACCTCACCCATATGTCGTGTGCTGCTACCACCCGAAAACTCGGACACGGCTCCAGTCATCACCTCAATGGATGGCTCTACTGGGGTAGGCTTTACCTTCTCCACTATGATATCAACCGACACGGTCAAGGAGGTCTCCAATGAGGGTGAGTCCTGTGTCACACTAGGTGTATCCTCAAACTCCCTGCAATCTTGTGTGCCCTGATCCTCCAAGTGCGAGGTAACCATTTTGATGGTTTCCCCCTTCGATACTCGGTCAAGCTAGAAAGAGGCATCCAACTTCTCCACCCAAGCTTTTTCCAAACGCTTGGATGACTCGTCAAATGTTGGTAAATGGAATCTGCCCACTGTGCGCTGCAAGCCCCCGTCATGTGAGTGCTTGTTCCCTCTGTGAAAGTTGCGGGGTCTGCTATCCCGCTGGAGCTGAAGAAAATCTCTGAATTGAAGGGCATCCCTGAACTCCTGCCCATATGCCTGATACTCGGTGAAATAATCACCCATGTGGCTAGGCTCTGGCTCCTGCTGCGTTCCTGCCCTTGTGTCTGCACCCAGAAAAGTGGGCATAGTGGAACGTGTGGGTGTATGTGATGTCATATACTGAGTGGCATAATGCTCCGGAAAATGGTGGGATGTGCCTGATCCCTCGCCAATCTAGAAACCCCTTGGGGTTTCACGTTGTCTAGCCTCTACAACGGTGAATTCTTACCCCATCACCTCAATTTGCCTTGACAGATCCTATACTGATTTGAGGAGCATCTCCCCAAATCTCTTCGCATCATCATCTCCTTCCATCAGCTCCTCCTGCTCTGTGTCTATCACAGGCTCCTCATGTTCTGTGTCTGCCACAAGCTCCTCCAGAAACTGAACTGTTGGTCCAAGACTACACTGCTGCTTGAGTTTGGCCTCTAATTTACCCACTGAAAAGTACTCAGAAAATTCTAGGAATTTGGGAAGGTGATCCTTGCCCAAAACCCAGAAAAACCTAGAAATGGTTTCTTCTAATTCCAACCTACAAAATCTGACCCTTTGTAGTTTGGCCCTCTTCCAATTTCGTTTTTTGGGACTACAGCTACTATTGTCAATCGTTGCTCTCCAAAATGTCATAGACCATAGGTTGAGCCAGAACTATGCTCTGATACCACTGTAAAATCTCGTTTTAGGGATATCTCCAAAACACAAGCAAACTCCAACCAGAGATAGACTGGGAGGGCATTTACCGGATATGTTGCCTCTAAAGAGGATGAGATCCGGAGGCTTCCTGGCCCTTTCCAGACTCTGTCTAAGAGTGAAAGATAAACACACCAAGTGGTATAGAACTATAATGCTCAAAAACAATAATAGACATATAATATCATAGAAAGAGAATACAGCAATGACGGCAACTACGACAACTCATCCAGAAAACATAGAGAAGAAATGTTGAGCCATTTTATTAATCTGATAAATGTAATGGAGTACAACAGAATAATCTTGCGCAAGGCAAGTGAGAAAACACTCTCAAAGAATACCGGAAATGGCTGCTCTAGGAACTGCGTCCCAGCTGCTGGAAACTGCCATGTAGCTGCTACTGCTGGAATGGACTGAAGACTAGGGGCTGATCCCCTTGCCGGAATCAACTCAGACAAGATCCACAAACCATTCCAAGAATGGCTGACCCTAGAAATCACCAGAAACGGCCTCCCGAGTGAATTACGCTGGCCTCCAAGGCACTATGCAGTGGCTAGATAGAAACAACTGAAATATTGCCAGAAACTCCGCCAAAACCCTCCAACGGGCAAAGGCTGACCCTCTGCTCAAAATCTCAGCTAAATCACCTGCAGAAACCCCAATCCAGAGCTCTTCCATAGTGGACTGCGTCCTCTCTCCTAGTGACTGCGGAGTCTCAATAAGCTCCAGCTCCGCAACAAACTCAAATAATAAAATGACTCACAAAATGTTAAAAAACTAACCTTGCCCGAGCAGGCACTCGAAGTCCCCCAGGGCTAAGGGTGAGATCTCTGCATGGAGACACTCGGTGCACTAAACAGTGCTGCAGACAGGCTAAACAGCCAGCGTGCTCAAGAAGACAAAAGTCTCACTCAAAAATCATCAACTCAAGAATGAATGAAATGAGAAGGCTCCTCTATCATATATAACGTTGGTTTCCCTCCAAAACCCAACGTAGCCTCTCTCTCTCCTCCACATCCTCATCCTTATCTGCACAGAAGCTTGCAGAAGCTTCTAGAGTGTACATAGGCCCCCTCCTCTACGCCGAGATGTTACGCACTACATATGTTATAATATTAAATCAAATAAAATTCTTCGACTAACACATCAAGATGTTAAGCATTACATATGTTATAATATTAAATCAAATAAAATTCAGCAAACTTTTAAGACCTACCAAAAGAAAACGAATATTCAGAATAATATGCAAATTGGAATAATCTCACAGGTAGAGGTATCTTTCCGGGTCATGTCTTATTTTTTATTATATAATTATATTAATAAGTATATTTATTTTGAAATTGGGCTTTTAGAATAATTTAATCATTGATAATTATTAAGAGCATGATAGACATTTGTCATATGAAATGATTTATAATTTTTTAATAATATAATTATATCGATAGATATGTTTATGTTGAAACAGGGTTTTCAGAATTATTTAATCATTGATAATTATTAAGAAAATGGTAGATATTTATCACATGAAATGACTTGTAATTTTTTGGACATGTGGTATTGATAAACCATGGTATTGATCGATAATATTATAACAAAATCTATTTACAAATTAATTTGAAATTTAGTATACACTCAAAACAATAAATAATGTATATGATACAATAAAATATAAGTCATATAAACATATTAGTGTATGTAATGTTGTTGGTAAAATATAAATTATGGAATTTGAAATTTAATATCCATTCATATTAAATAAATGATCTGAAAAGATGAAGTGTAATAAATATACTTAATATTTCAAATTTCATAATGTATTTCAAATTTAACCATTTACATTTGGCTTAGTCTAATTTAAAGAAGAAATAACCTTTTTCATTGGAATTTATCTGAATTTTGGCAATACAATTTCAAAATTTTGTTATTGTTTAAAATAAAATTTTGAATGCCATGGCACTAGAATTATTTTTGTTATCTTATATTATTTTATAATGGTGTTTCGTTTATTTATTTATTAGGTGTTTTCATTTTGACCGTTTTGTTAGTTTATAATTATATATTTTAAATAACATTGTTGACCAAGTTTTAGTCTATATTTGGTAACTTCATTTTTTATGTAAAATTATTTTTTTATTTATACGACCATTTATTTATTTATTTATTTTTAGTTTTTATTATTTATTATTTATATTTATATTTTTCTATTTATTTATTTAATTTAATTTAATTTATTTATGTCTTTTTGGACTTAGTCTTTATTTTTGACTTGGTGTTTTTTATTTTTATTATCTTATATTATTTTATGATGGTGTTTATTTAGTTTTTGTTCATTTATTTATTGGTTGTTTTCATTTTGACGATTGTTTTCACCATTTTGAAAAAATGGTGAACCTTTTGCCAAAACGTAGGGCCATAAAAGGACAGGTATTTGCTGTTGTAACCATATCAATTCTGGCATTGCCCAGGACCCTTAAAAGGAGGGGAAAAATGTTGGCCAAAATCATTCGTTATTGCTGCAATACCTGCTGCCCTCAAAAGATCTATCCCACTACATGTGGGCTGGAATAAATTGTGGAAAGGTGAGGCTGTTAATTGCAGCCAACATTTCAAAGGTTTTGTAATAAGAGGTCTACTTTTTAGGGAGGTTGTAAATGCACAAGGATCAGCTTTTCTGGGGCAGGGTTATAATTGTACAGGGATCAATGTTTTTTTTTTGTTATGTTATCAATTTTTTATTTTCCTTTGTATAGAGCTCTTTGCTCTCAGAGTGGGCGAAAGGTAATCGCAGGGGCATCATGGAACTTAATGGTAATTGTAAGTTAACGTCATTAGAGTTCATCAATCTCCTTTGCCGCTAGGACTTTGCCAATTAATTTTAAAGCGTTTTCTTGTATCTTTATCATTATTGTGATGCAATCTATTGTATTTAGATGATATATTTCCTCCAAGAATGCGTCAAAGGCCGAAAAGAGTACCATGATGATATTTTTCCTCCAGTCATGATTGATTTATGTATAAAAGAAAAGTACATACAGACATGCTTCTTACCCTAGTTATGAATCCCGCAATGTTTAACATACCACAAGCCCCTCGGATTCATCATCATTTGAAGGTATAATTTCTCAAACTGCGAAAGAAACATGATTCATTTTCATATTAGATTTTGTTGAGTCAGATGGCTATGAATTCACTTCCATCTCGTCTCTGGTAATTTTGCTGAGTCAAATATTTGTTTTCATTAATGAAGATAATTTATATATGGATTGGTATGTGTGAAAACCTCTTTTTATTGTGATGGTTATCTCTATCCATGCATTTGAAGTGATGTGAATGTATTTATTCAAATGAGGATGACAAAATGAATGATACATGAATTTTTGTGTTTCCTGTAATAGGAATGTGTATGTGAGGCATTTGATTCCATAATAAAATCCTTTGCATCATGTGTATTAATATCCATATGGAGAGTGTGACATTTGAGTGAAATAATGCTCACACTGGAAAGGGGATATGCAATGCAATAGAGTATGAATGAGGGAGGTTGAATGGTTGGTAAGTTTCTTAGCAAATATTGGTTATAGGAATATGAAATCCTTGTAGGAGGATTGAAAAATCCATGAGGAGTATCAATCGAAACCCTGTTGATTGAATAACCATTGGATTTTGGGTGAGCGAAGACCTGGCATGTAGGAAAACTGAGGTTCGTCGTGACCCATTATGCACGTTAGATGAGCGAAGACCTGGCATGTAAGAAAAGCGAGGTTTGTCATGCCCATTATGCACGTTGGTTTACAATCCCAATAGTCACACCAATTTTAAGTGAAATTTGTCATCAATCGAGGGCATACATTATCGGTCATTAGAATTTTATAACCATACTTCCATCAACCCACTATCTACACTATGTCCATCAAGTCATTAGGTATGGCACTTTTATAACCTGGCCAACTCTCGCCTCACCCTCAGTTTTGTATATGACCATTAGGCCAGCCCTCTAATGGTATTAACCTCTACCCCTAAGGGCCGAGAATTCTATTAAATTCAAATTTAGCAGTATTAACAGGAGATTAAAGAGCTTAACCCAAGAAATTAATTTTCAAGTTGTTGTAAATATAGAAGGGTCAAGAGTGATCCTGGGTTGGGAAAGTGGATTTAGACAACAATATATGGCAATAAAAATCGGAAGTGCATGGTCCCCACCAAACTCCAGCCATATCACTTGCAGATTTCAAGTTTGTGGTCTCCACCAGTCTCCACCCATGTCAGTCACAGTAATTTGAGGCTCACGGTTCTCCGACGAGGTGGAGTTCATGGCCCCATAGGAACTGACCACAAAGTGCATTAAATTGGAGCTCACAGTTCCCATGAGATTTCTCTCGTACTGTCTAAAGGTGGGGACCCGCAGTGTGGAGCTCAGAGTCATGGGATATGACCACCTATGTTACGCCAATTAGTATCAGAGCATGGGATTTTTTTCTTATTGAAAGCTAAAAAATGTGTTTTTGTGCAAAGGAAATTTGCAACCAGTGATAAAATAAACTAAAGAGGCTACTCGTGGAGTAGAAAAAAATTAGGGAGAGGAAGAATCATGGTGGAAGAGTAGGAGAAAAGCACATGCACAAGAGAATAAGAGGAATTTTTTATTAAATACTAGAGAAAGAAATAGAAAAATTATGTGTAACAAAATACCCCATAAAGTGCAAAGTATGAGAAAATATTTCAAAAGAGTGATTTTATTTATCATATCAAGGATTGGACTGGAGACATCGGTCAAAAAATTGTAAGAAAAAGTCAATGCAAATATATAATCATCACTGAGGTAGACATTCCCATACTCAGAGCAAAACTAACTATATGTGATGGTACATAAGTGACCTAGAATTACATCAATAGTAAACACAGTATGGATGCAACCATCTATTAAGAATTAGCCTACTGAAACATGAATACATAACTCCTCGCAAACTGGATGGTTGAAACTAGATCCACGGTCTTGATCTTCATTTCTCGAACTAGTACGAATCTAACCATGTGATTGATTGTTTCGAAATTGAACATGGTAGAAAGTACTTGATTACCGGTCAATGATGAAAACCATTAACAAGTGTTAGAGAAACCACCAATAATGAAAATGGCTCTCAAAGTACCTTAGTAAAATATACGAACAGTGAATGAATGATTTGCAGTTGAACACTCATAGAGTTTTTCAATCGAATTCCAATAATGATAACATGTCGTCGAAGGCGAGAAACCTGCCATTAAGGCATGCAAATTTCAAGGTACTGATAATATTTCTAGATCAACATCCTAGATAATGAGTTGAACTCGATAGGAAGTGATCTATCACAAGAGGGCCCAGGACACAAAACTTAGGGATGCTCAACGTGAATGGAGACAAATATTTGCAATGAAAAATGAATTGATGTTGAACTTTCTCTTGAAAACAGAACGACACTATAAATGAATTGGCAACATTTGACTTAAATATAAAATCCAAAACCAACTCAAGAATTTCAATTATGTTCGAATAAATGTAAGACAAAAGGATTACCCAACCTAGATACGAGTGTGAAAAAGTGTCGTGTTCAAGAGTGACATGATGCTTCTAAAACAAGTATAAAAGATGGATTATTTTGCTCAATTACCCACCCCCCCCCCCCACCATTACTAACAAGTACCTATTTCTTTTTTCCAAGCTTGAGAAGGATAGTGGTTTCTTGTTTTGTTAGCTCATCCTTCAGATGAGAGCACCTTAGTAATTTTAACAAACCCTAGGAAGGAGAGGTCCGGTCCCATTGTGATCGACGGGTCATGTATTTTTTAATTTTAACAAGTCCAGCATAGGATTAACTCGTTGATTTTCAGTTTTAGGGAGTCAGAAAAAAAACATAAGTAAACTCCATAGTGTTATTTTTCGTAAATTTAGTCTCTCAAACCTGAAAATGGATAAAATAATGTTGGAGAGAAATCTATTGACCATGCTTTGTCAACATATATCGTTTTCGTAATTAGTCTAGTTCAGTCCGGAAAAGGGGTAAACTTATACTGTGTAGGCGACTGTTCATTTATTTTAACGAGTTCAAATAGTCACGTGCTCAGCAATATTTTCATGTTTAGAGAGTATTAAAAGGGCTTAAAAGAGAACTCCATGGTTTCTCTTTTTCGTAAGTTTTAATGATTTTGAAAAAATGATAAAATCTACTCATATTACTGACTTTCAATTTAATTAATGAGAAGGAAAAGATGGAAAGAACTCGATATTTTCATGTGTTTTACGAGCATGAAAGAAAAAAAAAATAATCTCAAGATTTTCATGAGTTTAACGAGTTTTGAAAATAATAATCGAAATGGATTTGAGATACGTTTCATTTTAATAAAAGCTTGAAAAAAAGGAAAACTTTTCTTGAAAGTGGTTTCATTTTTACACAAGATTGAAACAGAGAAAATTGTGCTTGAGATAAGTTTTAGTGCCCCCCAAGCATAACCTACAAGGGAACATGCCCCCCAAGGTTCATTTCATTCACTTAAGTAGACTACTAGTTACTAATAGTTGGATGGAATGAAGGTTGATTTATGAAATCATATGAAAGACTCGACTTGACATTTATGAGATCTAGTCAAAGACTTGACTCAATTAGGGGAGGATTTGTTTTATTTTTAATCGAGCTTGGCACAGGAGAAGAACTATGCTCGTAGGGACTTGTTTCATTTTTTAACGTGGTTGAGACAGTAAAAGAACCATCCTCATGGGAATCTATTTCATTTTTTAAATGAGGTTGATACAGTAAAAGAAACATCCTCATGATGACATGTCTCATTTGTTAACGAGGTTAACACAATAAAAGTAACTATCCTCATGGGATTTGTTTCATTTTTTAACGAGGTTGACACAGTAAAATAACTATCCTCATGGAAACTTGTTTCATTCTTTAACGAGGTTGACATATTAAAAGAACTATAGTTATGGAAGCATGTTTCATTTTTTAACGATGTCGACACAGTAAATTAAATATCCTCATATGATCTTGATCATGGTTTCCAACTAGAAGAAACACATGTCAAGGAACACACCTCGATCATGGCTTCCAAGAGGTCTTCATCAGATGGAAGAACAGTTCTATGGAAGGAACACATTTCAATGGACTCAATAGGGATACGAACATCGTGTTCAAATACCCCCATAGGGCTTGCCATGTCAATTACTGAATCTATGTAAAAATAAGTCAAGAAAACAATGAGAGGCTCGCTTACATTGGAAACTGAATGCATGGCATAGGTTGCCACATAATTAACCCGTGGTGGGTTGGATACTACTTCCGTATAAGGAAAATTCAAGGGTTTCATATGGTTGGTAGTCGAATCAAGACTAACGAATGAAAGCTGGTCAACAGTCACAATGTTTCCATTGTGAGGGAAAGACATCATGTGAAAGAGTGTTGATACAACAACTTTCATTTCATAGACATAGTCTTGCCCAAGGAGAAAATTGAAATCCAAGGGGGCTTGGACTACCATAAGATCAATATAAATAGTTTTACCTTCCAAGGAAATAAGAAATTTAGGAAGGATCGCTAAAGGTTGACTACTAGTTATGTTAAAAGCTAATAGATTCTGTGTAATAGACACAAGTTGAGGGGAACCCAAAGCTTGTCAAGTAGTTGAGGATAAAATACTAACAAAAGCACCCTCATCCACATTTGTAAGACGCACATTCTTACCACAAGCCTTCGCAATGATTTGGAAAGGGATGGAAGAAGGAAGATGAGGCTCTATCAGTGTACTCCAATCAAAGAAAAATACCTCAGTACTTGGAGGGAGTTCTGTAGAAACAGGTTAAATTCCCCCTTGTGTAGAAGAATCTAAAGTAATAAGAAGAACCTGAGCAGTATGAATATCACTCTCTATAGGGAGAGTGTGATCGACCAAATTTGAAATTGAATCGACCACTTGATCAAGTAATGGATCATCAACCTGAGTGATATGAGTTTCACTCTCCAATGGAAGAGTGGGATTGAGTGTACTTGGAATTAGATCAATGGCATCGTCAACTGACTATAGGTTGGGAGAAATTTTACTATAACCAGATGGAAGTTTTTGCTGTGGAACAGTAAGGTTTTCCAATAATTTCGAGGCTTCATCCATGTGAGGGAAAATGTGAGTTTGATGTCTACCTTTCCATTACCTACAATGAAACCTAGCTTTACCTTTTTTCCCAGGATCCTGACAATCACTAGTTGATGGATCACCAGTAAGTTGATAGGATTTTTCTAACCATACTTCCAAGACCTTAGGAATACCAAGACAATTGATAAGGAAGTGGTCACCCTTACAAAGCTTGCAAGGGTATTTGGGCTTACAATGCATGTTGGAGGTTTTTAAACATTACCAATACTTACATCCATGGTTGGTTGGTTGACTTCTTACTTATCTTGATTCTTCCTCTTCTTCACTTTCTTCTTCTTCTTAGCCACCTGGTTACTAGCATCAAGGATTTTACCAAGCAAATAAGAAGAAATAGAGGAAGACATGTTGGGTGAAGAAGGTATAGAGTCGACATGAGGTTGGTGATGTTGAGATGGTGAAATCTATTGCGGTGAAGCATCCAGTTGAGGTGGAACAATTTGAGTATTTGAGGCCAACGAAGTTGAAAATAACCATATCGGTAAACCTATGGTAAATCAAGGTAATGAAAATGTAGCCATATAAGGAGGACCAACATTTCCAAAGAAAGGAAAAGGACTAGGATTATCATTAATAAGGATTCCTTGGTTGGTGAATTCTGGAACTATTGCCATTAGTTTCAGCGTTATTGAATTTTATTAACAATTAAAAAATATTAACAATTCAAATTCATAATACACACATAAGGTCTCTAAAAAGTAAAAAAAAAAAATGCACATGCGTTATCAAATCTAGGAGTCAAACCACACATAAACATTTTGTTTTCACATTGAAATCCCTAGTTGGTAATGAAATCCAATGTCGCAGAGATTAATGTGAAAAACTAGTGGATGGAATAGTCTCGTGCAAGAAACTCCACTATGTCATCTCAAAGTGAAGACTACCCTCCTAAAATTCAAAGTGAGTTTAGTTAACATCTACTCCAGGTATAGTGAGACCTTCCCTCCACCGTCAAAAAAATCCTAATATTATAGCCACTAAGGTTACCAACTGAGACAATTCAACTTGGGGGAACAGTTTATGGCCTGATATACACACAATCGAAGAGTATCAAAGCTCAATCCCCTTGAAAGTTCCTTGACATGGTAAAGAAGATTTTTACTAACAAGTGATCCTAGGCTCCTTGACAATGGTTAATACGAGTTTTACCATTTGTAATATGTGCACATCTTCTATCTTTACCACTGAAGTAGGTGTGATTACTCCACTAGGTCTGACATGACCTCGTGCTTGAATATTTTAAGAAGAGCTTCCTAGATAAAAATTGCAACAATTGGGTTTTTCCCTACCACAAGATGTTATTTGTTTTTTTATATGCTTTGGAAAATCAATTACTCCCTATTCGAAAGCACTAATCCTGAGCTAGATTGGTGGAATGAGCCCTAGAAAATATAAAAATATCTAGATTAATTTTTTTAAGCGTCCTATTGATTAGGTTATTGGTTACTGAAAGGGTAAATGGATATGATACCAGTGGTGTTATGACCTGACCCAAAACTGAAAGCAACCAAATATTATAATGTAATATTTTCACTTTGATTAATCCTAACTAAAGTAAGGAGAGAGGTTTCATTCACTTCCAACAATGCAAACATTGATAGATAAGAGAAAATATAACAAATTCTCCAATGCACTAATTTTTAGCAAGAAAATACTAATGCTAATCAATTCAAATCAATTTTTTTATATTTGTATGTTTTAAAACAAGCATAAAAATATGTAAATTCAAATCGAGACTATCTTTAAATGAGAGAAACTTTATTTTAAATAGATGAAATAACTCTTTACAATATGCATATATGAATATATGATGAGATTGACTAAAAGAAAAGAGATTCACACAACCAATTCCAGAAGCAAAGTATTATTTTCGATAGATCAACAAACCAACAAACTCAAAACACAAAACTTGTAAAGATAAGTGACTTTCATCATAAAGACAATTAAAGAAACTGATCTAAATCTATGGTTGAATTTTCTAGAATGTAAACTATGCAGTTGTAATCTATGCACAATTCACTTGAAAACTATGAAAATGTAATCTATGCACACTTTTCGTTCATATCCTGAAAATGAGAATTATAACTATGAAAATGTAATCTATGCAAGAGAATTCTCAAACAAAGGATTATTCCAAATTAGTGAAAGAAAAAATGGCTATTTTCCTTCACTAATGTAATGTAAGTAATCAATCCATTTTAAGTTTCAAAAATTGGGTGAAAATTCCAAAGGTCAAAATTACTAACACTCAAAGGCGATTATCACTTAGACATAATTTAGAAAGATGCAAAAATTGTTAAGAAACTGAGACAAACCTCGAAGTAATGGCCAAAGGAAATAAAATTAAGAATTTCTCAAAAAGGAAGTTCAAAACACCCAATCAACTAAGATGAGTTCACAAATAGACTCTGAGGGTTCGTATAAGTCAGGTTGAACCTCTAGAAATTGATCATCAGATTCTGAGGGAGAGAAAATTCATTTTTTCAAAACATTCTCAGGGGGTGTGCAGGTAGTCAATGAAAACCAGTGCGCATGCACACTGTATTAAACTGAGAACTTGCACAAACTTGTGCAATGTTTATGAAGAAAAACTGCACAGGGGAGCGAAACTTTCAAAGAAATAAACACAAGGCATTCTAATTTAGAGGATCTAAAAATTCATAAACCCAAAAACACTCAAACATACTCAAATTAGAAAAATCGGTGACCTAAACCAAAAAGAACAAAGAAAAACTAAGTATTTCCCAAACAGAGTTGCCAATTTGTTACCCAGATAAATCCCTCTTGCGAGCAAGAGCGATCTCCCTAGTATCCCAATAGATAACTAGAAACAAACATACATAATAATATCTATTTCCCTAATCTATTAGCATTAAAATGATCAAAACTAGAAAAGTGAGGACAATGCGCTTACCTTTCAAAAAGATGTTTGTTGAAGACATTGCCTTTTATCTTGAAGAAGTCCTTCAATGATGAGAAGAAACCTGCAATAAAAAACATGCAAATAATCATAAGCATTTGCAATATGTAATAATCCAAATACTAGCTTAACTTAATGGTCAAGGAGATTAAGAATTGTAATTGTTTTAATGAATATGAAAACAACACAATGAGAAAAAGTATCCAAATGTATTATTCAAGAATACAAAGAGAAATTTACGACCAAGCCTTGATGTCATACAAATTCCTCTTGTATGCCTTCCCAATCTTCCTCCTTGGTTAACAAGATTTCCACTCTAGAATGACCAACATAATATTATCATAAGTGAACCCCCTAACCTTGGAGTTTTAACTCATTTTATAGGAGAAACTGAGGAGGTTTTAGATCCACCAAAAGAGGGATGTGATCCATAAATGAGGGGAATATATTTCCTTTATCCAAGAGGATAAGCTAAATAATTGGAGGGATTTAGCTCGAACCGGCATGACTCAGTGGCCTTTAGTTGAAATAATATGCCCCTAACTATGCTTCTATAAGTTACTTTTAATAATGGGTGCACAGGTTTTAACGTGAAACAAAGCAGAAGTCCACAAGAAAGCTTAGTAATATCCACAGATGGGCAGTAAGTGACTACAAAAAGTGTGCATGCCATCTTTAAGAGTATTTAAGAGCTATTTTCCCAATTTCCAAGACTTGGTTAAGGAATATAAATGTTTTCTCCTAAGGAAACATGAGTACAGATGGTGATAGATCCATATTGATCGTCAAATGTCATGGTGACAAAATGACATGTAACAATGAGCCAATATTGTCTCATAAAGGCAGCCAAAATAAGATCCATACAAAAAAACGAGAATTCATGATGATGATAGTAAAAAAAGTTAGAAGGCCTCATGTTTCCAAAGCTAAAAAATTGTTTGCAGGACACGGGGATGGAGAAATTACTCAAAGTACAAGGGATAAGGCAAAATTTCTCCAACTAGGTCAAGGGAAAAAGAATTCAGTAGAGGATAAACCATCCTTAAATATTGTTTAAAATTAAAAAGAAGGCATAGGAGAAGGTGGAGAAGAATAGGTAATAAAAATTTTTACAAAAAGAAGCAAGGATGATGGATTGAATTATGAGGATAACCCCATAACGGTGAAGGAAAAACATTCAAATACAATGTTGTAACAATATGAAAAGGAATTGAAATTTACAAACTTTGAAAAAAAAATGAAATTTAAAAAGGATTAGTTGGAAAATCTAAGATTTGAAGAAACTTACTTAAGGAATGAAGGTAAGGAGCATGAAGATGATGATATGCCTAAACCATCTGACTATTTTGAAAGGATCGTTGAGAGTATGGATAAGTGTGTAGGAAAAGAGAAATAAAAGTTGTCAATCAAATATGAGAAGAATGAGTATGAGACAAGTTTGTCTCATGAGAATGGAATCTTATTTTAGGAAGAAGAGTTGAATATTTCTAATGTACCTTGTGTTGAGGAGTAGATATTTCATTTGAGGAATTTCAAACAACAAATGAGGAATTCATATGATAAATAAAGTAAAGGAATTAAACAACCATGCACATTTTTGGTGCGTGAGGAGATTGTATTGAGAGACATAGAAACTCAAGGTAGAAACTAGGATGTTGTTTATGGAGATATATATTCGATTGAGTGGAAAGGGAAGAAGTATCCAAATACATTGTGCATTTCTAGAACTAGACATGGAGAGTGGATTTTACAATATGCCATGGAAGCAAATAGGTTGAGCATACACAATCATGAATGTAGCATGAAAGGAATCAAATATCTTCTGGAAATTCAAGACGATGAGGAATATGATGAAGGGGAAATCTAGAGGAATCTATGTAACGTTAGATCTTAGAAAAAACTGGAGATTATGCAAAGTTGCAAGAAACCAAAGTATATCTAGGGAGAGAAGCACAAAATTTATCCTCCTCAAGAAAGGAAGAAACCAACATCAAAGGGCATCCTAAAAGAAAAGGAATTTCAAGAAAGGGAAGAGAAAGAGAAGGGAAACTAGGAGATTTTGGAAAGCAAGAAAAAAACTAAACTCATTTTGACATGGCTAAAAGATATTGTAATCAATATCTTAAAATGAGATGTACAACCCTGTCGTGGTACAAGCATGAAGCTTGCTGAAAATTAAATAGTAGTTCAAGGACATGGGAAGGATGAGGGACCCAATCAATGGTGCATAGGCGCAATGGTTTTTTTGCAAAAATAATATATGAATATAACGATTTTCCAAAGGCTTCTGATTAGTAATATTAAAATAAGTTTTTGACAACATAAGTAAGAGAAAAAATTTAGTAGATCGAATGGCCTATGACAGATATAGGAAAAAGTTTGAAAGAAAACCTTTGGATAGTGATGGCAGAATGGGGACAATAATGACCAAGGAATAGGTCAATGTATTTATGTACTTTAGGAGCCACTAAGAAGAGGATACAACTAGCATGAAAATGTGTTTGGATGAAAGGGGTTGCACTAGAAAAGCAAGAAGGAAGCAACAAATAAAGGTATGGGATCCTAGAAAAGTGAAGACAATAGAAAAACAATTGGGATAGCCATGTATACATCAACAACACATAGTTGGGATACCAGAGGACTAAAACAAACTTAAAACATATGACCAGGAGTTCATACAATTTTCCACATGGATATTTTAATGTAGGAGCATCAACCCCGTAGGAAACCATTTTTCCTAGACCTAAGAGGGTCATGAAATTTTCCAAGGGAGATGTATTTCCCTCAAATAACATTCTAACATAAATACAAGTATCCTAGTTCTATAAAAAATATATTTTGTTAGGAGTTTGATGAACTAACACTTTTTGCCTTGTGGCCCATAGAAAAGGTGACAAATGTTAAGTTGAGGTGTTGATAAGCTTCTAGGAGTTGGGACATATGTCCAAATAGTATTTTTTATGTTAGGATATTTTCTACCCTAAGTATGTATATAAAAGGAGCAAAAAGTAGGTAGCAGAATAGGAATATAGGCAACAAGAGATCAAACAATTCACAAGTAGAACAAAGAAAATAGGAGGTAGATTAAGTGAGGTCAGGGTAGAGTATTCCCACATTTTGAAATTAGCCCAAGAAGTTTTTGCACATTTGTTTTGATTAATAAAGTGCATTATTTTATGCATATTTATTTGTTAAAACATTTATCGATTGTGGCGTGGATCTATATTTGTGCATTGAAGTGAGGTGAATGTATTTGATCAAAATAGGACGACAAAATCACTAATACAATAATGTGTGTGTTTCGTGTAATAAGAATGTGTATGTGAGTTCTTTAATGCCATAAATTTGTTTTTTGTTGGCTTAACCCACGAGGGATTTGAACATTGAATATCTTAGTTTACATCATACTTCATATCATGAAAATCACCAATTGAGTTTCCCCCTCATGGGTTTCCTTTGATGCCATAATCAAATCCTATGCATTGTGTATTAATCTCTAGATTGAGAGTGTGACATTTGAGTGAAACAATGCTCACACTAGAAAGGGAAACTACAATATAGTATGAATGAAGGATGTACAATTTTTGGTAAGTTTCCCAACACATATTGGCTATAGGAATATCAAATCCCCATGGGAGGATCGATATGTCCATAAGGAGAATCAAATAAAACCCTATTGATTGAATATCCATCAGAGTTTGAGTGAGAAAAGACCTAGCGTGTAAGAAAATTTGGATTTTTCATGAACCCCTATGCATAATTGTTTACAATCCCAACAGTCACACCAAGATTGTGTGAAATTCTTCATTGATCAAGGGCCAATGTTATCAACCATCAAAACCCGATAAATAGCTTTTCATCAGCCCACTCTCCATGCTTCATCCATCAAATCATTGGGCCCAAGGCTTTGATAACTTGACATATTCTTTATTCACCCTCATTTCTTTCTACACCCATCATGCTATCCCTCATAAAGTATTAACTAGGTTCTATCCTTAATCACCAAGAATTTCAGTAAATACATAACTAATAGTATTATTGGGAGATTAAAAAGCTTAATGCAAAAAATCAGTTGTCAAGGTATTGTATATCCAATGGGGTCGAGAGTAATCATGGGCTAGGGAAGTGGGGTTACACCACAGTTCACTATAGTAGAAATTGGATGTTTATAGTCCCCACCAGACTCCTCCCATGTTACACACCGATTTGAAGTTCACAGTCTCCACTAGACTCCACCCACGTCGCGTACAATAATTTGAGGCTCACAACTCTCTAATGAGGTGGAGTTCATGGTCCCCACAAGGTTTTACCATAGAGCATGGTAAATTTGAGTCAGAAATTCCCACGAGATTTCACCCCTAACGCACAAAGGTGGGGGCTCTCAATTTAGAGCTCACAGGTCACAAGATTCGACTACCTGTGCTACATCACAAATATGTTATGATATCAAATGAAGGTTTTAACCCTGCACACATAATTTTTGAAAACATATTCTCAATATGAAACAAAAAAGATTCAATATCACTTGCACACAATTTGCATAGATATTTTACCCTAGAAACCCAAAACCAAGAAAACTAGATTAATTTTTCTATATCTCTCAAAGAATACATAGCTACTATACAATTACTTGTTAAAAGAGGGTTTCCTTCTAAGGAAAAAAACCATAACATAAAGTCTACCATCAAATATGTGATCTATTGATGAACAATTCAGATTGACTACACTAGTAGAAAATGATGAAATTAGTGACTAGGTGACTAAAAAAGTTAGTCACCACAATTATTTCAAGTGAATTAATACTAAATTTGAGAAATTTTAAGTGACCGAACTAAAAATGACTAATTTAAACGACTAATTTAGTTTAGGGATAAAATATATGACTATATAATAAGTGACCAAACTAAAAGCCACTAACTAAAATGACTAATTTAGTCTAGGACTAAAATATATGACTAGATAATAAGTGACCAAACTAAAAACGACTAACTAAAATGACTAATTTAATCTAGGACTAAAATATATGACCAAATAATAAGTACAAAAAGTATATGAATTAGTCATTTATGTTAGTAATTGTTAATTATGTCACTCTAGAAATGAAATATTGCAATTTTGATACTGAAGTGTGATTTGGCCGAATTTTATTGGTTGCAGTGTATTTTGGTGGCCCAATGGGAAGCATCCACGTGGCTCAACTAGAGGCCACCACGTGGTGCCTCCACATTGGCTAAAAAATTGTTAAAGGTTGAAAGGCCTTGGCAGGAACCAAACCGATGACGTGCCATAACAAACTCCAAAGCCTTACCATCTCACCTATAGGTGGTTTTCAACCATAATGTCTGCCACTTATATTTGAATGACATGTATGGGCGCGTTGGGAGGAGGGGTCGAGCAGTGAGCCCTGACCCCTAGTCGTATCACACCCACGGGACCTGTCGCGGAGGCGGACTGAGTAAAGGAGCATGGACCAACCCTAACTCCTAGTCATTTTCATAGCCCATGTTCACTTAGTCATGTTCACAAACCCACATATTTTAACTATAAGAAACTTTTTATTATTAATATTCTCTCTCTCTCTCTCTCTCTCTCTCTCTCTCTATATATATATATATATATATAATACGTGGATATGGTTGCAATATTCATGCATGATTTCAAAATATATTTTCACTGATATTTTATTCTTAAGATTTGTAGGAAAATTATCTAAAAATAAAATCTTTGAAGATAGCTTATACTCTAGTTAATAACATATTTACCATAGTTTAATTTCCAATATAATTTGAGCAAATCTTTGCATAAAAAATGGATATGAATACTTAACTAGGGTTACTTCCATAATTATTTATGTGTTCCTTAACACTTATGTAAAAGTAAAACTATAAATGTGTAGTTTTACTAGTGTTTACTACCCATGAAGTAAATAATTTGTCCACTTCACTTCTCATTTTTTTAAAAATTTCCAAAACAAATATATATAGAACTGTAAACATATCTATATAAAATTATATTTTACTATTGAGTGTTATTAATTTAAAATATACGTAAATAATTATAAATATTCAATTTCCTAACTATCCAATTTTATAACTATCTAAAAAAAAAAAACCTACCAATCAATATAAAATTGTATTTTCCAATTAAGTATTTTCAATTTAATTTATATAGGATTCTATTTTCCAATTAAATATTATTAATTTAAAATAAAATATATGGAAATAATCATAAATATTCAATTTGGTAATTAACTGAAAATAAAATTAGCCTTCAAATCTATGTAGGATTCTATTTTCCTTGTTGAATGTTATTAATTTAAAATATTTTTAAATAATAATAAATATTCAAATTTGTAACTATCATAAAACAAAAAGGGCGCCATAATGAATATCCGATCAATTTTGTAACTATATGAAAATAAAAACTACGCCATAGTGAATATCATTTCAGAAAAACAGTGTTGTCCGCCCCGTTCGACCTCTTCAATCATCTAGGGCAAACACTGATGAAAACCGCAAGCAAGATGTTGGATCACGCCGGAGGAAAAGGAAAATTTACAGCAAAAGGAAGCAGAGTAATCATCCAGAGAACTGGGCAGTGATGAAAACCCCAAGCAAGATGTTGGATCACGCTGGAGGAAAAGGAAAATTTACAGCAAGAGGAAGCAGAGTACTCATCCAGAGAACTGGGCACCATTGCAAATACATGGTTGGAACCTAACGTAAGTGGCGAAGTACTAGCAGCTCGTGAGGGGCACAGTGCTGCAATCATTGATCACCATATATTTATATTTGGAGGTTTTTGAAAAGCTCAAGATGAATCTAAAGAGATATATTACAACGACCTTTACATACTAGACACATGTAATCCACTCTATTGTTAGTCTCCTCTATTGTTTATGTAGGGTTATGAAATTTAGTCGGTTGTTGAAAATTTCATTTCATAAATTGATTTGTGGATGCATGTTGATGTTCTCTTCAGTGGTTTATTTTTGGATTATTTTACATTTATGTTGGTTTTCTACCATAGAAATGGCATAGCATGCATTGAAATTTAATTACATTGTTGGAAAATCTATTTTTGTATTGGTAGGATGTATGTCTTTTTATATTTTTTCCTCTTTATTATTCTTTTCTTCTTTTAAGATTATGCAATTTTTAAATTTTTTTTTAACAATCTCTTTCCCAGTTTTTGGATGTTTTTGGCATTAAGGCTTTTTTATCATTTTCTATGTGGAGATATGGCCAATTTAATAATTGGCTGTTGAGATCTCAAAGAGTTTTTAGATTTATGGTGAACACTTCAACAAACCCTAATCTAGCCAAACAAAAAGCTTAACAAAAATTTAATAATGATCACACTGGAGATGAACCTATCCCATGAGCTTTAAAAACTTAAAAAGAAATTCAACACAAGATTGAAAAGTTCACTGTATAATTACAAGTGCTTAAGAAGATCATAAGGATTTTTAAGATTTACAGTAAACACTTCAACACAGCCTAATGTAGCCAAACAAAAAAAAATTAACACTTTAATAATGATCACACTACAGATCCTTGGATGTAGGTGAATAGACAGGCCTTGCTGGAAGGCCACATGGCCTCTCTGCTATAATGTAGCTGGCCTCACCACGAGGCGGCACTTGCTTCAGGCGTGAGTGCCTTAAATAACCTCAGCTAGTTGACGGCCTCATTCATTTCTGGGCATTCACTCTGGTGTACTGAGAATTCAATTCTACCTCGACCGCTTCGCTGCATTCATTGGCCTTTTATGGGCAATGGCGCCATCTCCCCCCTGCATTCTTCACGCACCTCCATCCGATTCTCTCTCAAGCCTGCTTTGCAAGTTCTTGTTCTTTGTTATGCTTGTCCCCACTATGCATCTGCTGCTCATGCCGCCATCCATTAGCCCACCGCTCATCCATTTCACATTGTTATGTATCCGTCCCCTGCTCATTAGTCTCTTTCTGCTCATTGTGTCCCTCCCTTTCATCCCCAGCACTCCACAGAAATAATGCCTCACCACCATCGTATGTGTTTCCACAGTGGTGGTGGTCGTGGTGGTCCCTCTCGCCCTCCAGTTCCCCTCTTGGCAGAGCGCATTGTGGCTTTCTTGGTGGCCTTGGATGCACCGAAGGTTTCTGACACCAATATTCTTTAAGCACATCTCTCAATTCGAATTCCAAAAATTCAACAAGACAATTCCAGCTCTAGTTCGAGGAAGAGGTCGATAAAATCCACACTCTCTCTCTCTTCTTCCCCAATGCCCAGAAAAATGGTGGCCCTACCTATCAAAACCCTGGAGGAAACCTCTTACAGCATGGGCAACAGCTCTGTTGAAGGTGTCAGGCAACCTGACAATGTGAAAGACATAGGCGCTCGCTCCACCTCTATGTCGGAGCTGGCACCTCAGCTCTCCAAGAAGGAGGAAGCTCTCTCTGATGATGGGTGCTACATTGTGGAAGAACCTCCACATATGCAACAACAAGATGCGAAGGACCAACTTCAGTAGTGCCATTGCTCCTTTGTCTCTAGTATTTTCTGGCCTTGCTACAGTTTCTTTGCTTACTTTTCTTATGCACAATAATCTTAGTTTTATGACTACTCTATCAACAACTGGTTTACCCATCTGGGGCAGCTTCTCCTATGTTTTATGGTACTATCTATGAGTTGGTTTCCCCCCTGGGGCAGCTCCATTTCTGATTTTTTGAAATATATCTGCGAGCTGGTTTCCCCCCAAGGGGCAACATGACTGTAATTTTTTGTACTATATAATAAAAATTAGTATTATTCAGAAAAAAAAATGATCACACTACAAATGAACCCATAGCATCATCTTGAGAAAGAAATCCAACATAAGAGAAAAGATCACCATCCAAACACAAGAACTCGAGAAGAGAGTGCTATAGGTAAGCTGCACCAAGGGTTTTTTCAATTAAACAACTTGAATAAATGATTTACTGTCGAAAATGTAGCGAGCAAGGTATTTTGGCTTGTGCCTTAGCCAGTGAAGACCTTGAATTGTCCTCATGAGTTAGACTTCAGTTAGGATGCGTTATTTCTAGTTTACTGGAATAATCGTCAATTTAGCATGCGTGGAGTTCAAGCTTCAGTTATAAGAGGAGTTTTCATCAATTTAACTACATGATTGGGTGGTAGTTATGAGTTCAGTTAGAATGTGTTCGAGCTTCAGTCTTGATTGAAGGAAAAACGAGTTAAGAACTCCAGTGTTGATTGGAGGGAGAAAGAGTGACACTCTCAGTTAACTCGTCAATCAAAAAGTCGAGTTCTAAATCTGAAATAGCCTAATTTACTATTTAGCATGGATCAAATTTATAAAGAGAGGAAAAATACATGAGGAAAGAAAAAAAAAATTATGCACAAAGGTTTGTGTGACAATACAACTCACAAGTTTGTGAGAGGAGCCTTGATTGTGGAGAGTGCAAGAATTAGGTCCTAAGAAATAGGAGGAACAAGAGCGCTATGGAATAAGAGATTGATTGTGTATAGAGTTTGTGTCCTAAGCAGTATTAAGTCACAAGTGTGCAATATTAAGGAGAAGAGAGCAGAGTTTGCAGAGCAAGTCAAGGCGTCAACAAAGGATGAATTGTGTGCAGGAACTGAGATCAAGTTGTGATCAAGGAAAGCCAAGATCAATTATATTAGCTGATATTTTTGTGAGAAGAATAACACTTTATCAAGAGAGAAAGAATGATTTGTAATAGATCCAAGTGCTCAATAACAATCAATAAAATAGCCACATCAAGGAGGAAGATTTTCCCTGTTGGGTTTCCTGAAAAAATAAAAAGTGTGTCTTTTGTGTGATTGTCTTTGTTGAGAAATTCTGAGTTTAACCCTGGCTAGATGTTGCATATAGTGTTTTAGTTGCCTTTACTAATCACACACATTCCAATATACCAGGACAAAGTAAATATATCAACTTACTTCACCAAGCATCGTCCAAGATATACCATAAGCATCCATGAAAAGAGACCACACAATTTCCAATTGCACCCAAGAAAGAAAAGTCACTCAACTCTTCCATCCATAGCCAAATTGTAAGAGTGAAAAATCACAGAAATTTTAGATCTTCTAAGATATTTCTCCCCCAAATCCAACCATGATAAAATGAAAGGAAAACACCTATATTTATAGAGGAGGTGCTCAATTTCCCTTGTAGTGAAATATTATTTTACTAAGCTAAAATCCCCAATTCTAGCTTAAGGAGGTGCAAAGTCCCTCTTGTACAATTAATTAACGAAAATTACATGAATTTAGGGGAATTCATGCCACATGTACAATGATGAAGGGGAATGAGCCATCACAAAGTGCCCATATCCATAAATGAAGGGGATGAAGGGCTTGTTGGCATGGCATCCAGCCTCCCAATGCCCATCAACAACATAGATTATCTAAGAAGTCTTTAAATCTGCTCACCAAAAGCCTCTAAAGTAGGCATACAACCCCAGAAATTATCCTCCAAGGTGGGTACAAGGGTTCCCAATGCCATTGAATAAGTGGGAGAGGGGGACCTTCAAGTTCCTCCACAGCTGTAACAAATCCTCACTAAAAAAGGGATTTCCACCTCCAAATGTCTTTCAAAGTGGGCACTAAACCCTTTTTCTTTGATATAGGCTCATGTACCTCCAATAAATGACCCTTCAAAGGGTGTATATACCTTCAAAATATTTATTATAAGGGTCACAAAACCGTTATGAAGTGGGCACATGGCTCACAGAGCAAGGCAAAGGAATGACCAAAGGGAAAGCTACGCCTCCCAGATTTCTCCAAGTGTAGAGTGCTTCAAAGTGATCTCATCTGGCTCCTTTAAAGGTGGGAAAACTCATCCTCTGGGTCCTCATAAGCTGGGTTAAGCACCCCATTTCTTCCATGTGCCTGTTGTGCAAAGAAATGGGCTCTTCAATAGGAAATCCCCCATAGGATGAGAAAATTACTCCTAGCAATGGTCACAAGACTTTACCGCACAGGTAAGCCCATCATAAATTTCATTTCACATGTGTACAAATCACCTTAAATAAAGGTTGGTTCCAACAACAAAATTTGATTTTGGTCCAAATTTAGGTTGTCCTCCCCCCCCTCCTTTAATTTTATTTTCTAATTCCAGTGCACATACCTATATATATTATACATAGGAGAGATACCTTACACCAATTAATTCTCTTGGGCAACTTCTGCTATGAAATTAGGCACTGTTCTCTATATTATTTTCCTCCCTTCAGGTTCCAAGTTAGTTTAGGAATTGGTTTATGACTGCAGGTGGAATTTCTGTGGTATCCTATTTACATTTGCATGCCCTGCTCAAGGTCTCTTCTCAGCCTCTAGTTCTGCAGCTGACGACGTTCCAAAAGATGCACATATAGCCATCATGTTAGTTGTCTTCCCAAATTCTTTGAACTCCAATGATCATGTGTTTGGGAGTTTTAGTTGCTTGATGCTGAGGGTCATTGAAATAGGATGGGACTGTAATGACTGCATTCGAGACAGGCCTCCTTGGACAAGGTTACAAATTTACACTCCTCTTGTGTTTTTCAAGATGAATCCTTAATTAGAGAGGCCCATCATCTACTGACCAAACTACTGACCACATAGTTCACTCTTTGTGTCATTATTAGAGAGGCCCATCATTTCTCTTTGAAAATATTTTGTTGATTTGTTGACTTTTGTAAGCCATTTGACTATGTCATGAGAGAGGCATTGTTTTAGAGGTGATACGACATTGGCTTCTATCACGAGACTATATGAGTTAGTGCTTGGTCATTTCTATGCTATCGACATCTTCTTAGACTACCTTAGGAGTACTATAGAGGTCAAATAGGACTTATCCCTCTCACTAACTCTCTTTGGGTTCTATATCGACGAGATGAACTCCTTTCTTAGGAGCACATATAGGATGGTGCTGATTGTCTTCTACCTGATGTATTGATCTCCTTGCTTTTAGTTTTCAACAACATGATCCTCTTGGCACCTCACCTAAGGGGGCTAGCACCGCAACGGAGGCCTCTCCAACCCTGCATCTGATGGTGTTAGTCAAATCTACCTCAGGCTGAAATGAAGTAAAACTCAAGGCTACATCAAACCACGCTCAGCCTCGTAGCTAGCCCTACGAGGACGGGAGAGGGCTCTCTCCGTCAATCTCGAGAAAATGAGCAATAGGATGCGAGATGACTTACAATAAGAACTGATTTTAGGCTAGTAAAGAGATAGGTATGTTTGATTTTTGATTTTTTGGGTTTTTTGCTGGAGTAATGGGAAAACAAATTTTGGGTCCGGGGATAAGGTCAGACCTTTGCAGAGTTCAAGCTGGGGCGAGGTAGCAGTATTAATGCTTTTTATTTGGTATATGGATGGATCGAATGACAAGTGGCAGCCGAAGAGGGCAAGGGAGAACATGGATCCTCTCCAAACAGGCGAAAACATGTAAAACTAAACAAATTAAAAGGCAGAGCACTGAAATCAATGGATTCAACCTCGTTTACTCATTCATTTAGTTTCAGAAGCATAAGAAGGGAATGGCATACATTAAACATGAAATAACTTACAATAAAATGAGAGAAAACACCATCAAGAACTAAAATCCACAAGAATCCCAACAGGTGTTGCAAAACCTCTGATCTTTCCTTAGCCAAAATATGAAAAATATGTACAATAGTGTGCCAAAATCTTTCCCAAGAGTCCAACCTGTAGAATGTCTCAAAAATTACATCATATAGACCTCCTAACCCCTTCCCACACCTCTAGGGGTCGAATTCCTCCTTCTAGGAGTAGTTCCAACTAATTCTAAACAAAGAACTAGAAAATAGGCATCTAAACAACTTGCCTCTAAAAGGGAGGAAACTAATTCTTACATCTGATTTTTACTTTTTTAGGAGTGAATCATCTAGAATAGGTAAAAGTGAGTCCAAGTTACATGCCAACCATAAATTTACATCATGATAACTCAAAAATTTCATCCACAAGCAAAACTGGTTCAACTGGCCGACATTCTGAGCTGGAAGGTGAAAAATTGACCAAAAATCCATATGCGTAGCGCGCCTGAGCCATATGCATAGTGCGTCTTTCAGCCTGATTTTGGGGCACTTCCCGGTATCCAAATTGAGCTCATGATAGCTCGTTGGAAAGCCCTGGATGTTGGCTATCCAACCCAAGTGGAATTTCCAAATTTGGAGCTCATTTTCCCCTCCAAAAATTCATTCTCCCAGAAGTACTTCTTGCTGGTGCAAAAGGTGGCAGCAAGGTGGTTTTCATGGTGTTTTTGGGCCTTTTGATCATCCAGAACTTGATGAAATGCTTCGGAAATACTTGAGAATGCATTAATTACCATGAAAAACCCAGAAATATAAATTTTTCCTTCAGCAAGTGTCCCAAACAAAAGCGAGCACGTCGACGTGCTACTCGTATAGCTGAAAAATCTGTTTTGAGACCAAAATATTTCAAAATGACAAAAATTTCTCCGAATTTGCTCAAATTCGGAGCGAAGACCCTCCATCATGTATCATGCCCAGCCAATGAAGCCTCGGCCAAAATCCGGAGTGGATCAGGCCTCTTTCGCCGCTTTAGTGCTTCGCTCAATCTCCTCTTCAGAATCTTCATTTTTGCTTTGCAGACATGCATGCGGGCCCAATAATGACCTTTCATGTGACGAAGCATGTCTTTGTCTCTGTTGGATTTTTCCAACAACTTCTCCAGATGAATGTTAACACGTGTGAGGCAAGAATCTCGATCGATTGGTGTCATGTCGCCGGGTCTCTTCCGGGCCAATTGTCGATCTTCACGGATTCACCGCAGCTCATAAAGTGTGTGCTCATCCTCTAACTGTTTGTTACGCTGCTCCAGGTAGTTTATCACCCACTGAGCCCTCTGCAATTTCTCTTTCAGCATGTCATTCTCGGCCCTTTTCTCCTGGATGATCTCTTTCAGTTTCGAGCTAGGAGAGCTCGCATCAACATCAATGATCGTGAAATCCGTGTCCCGGCCTCCTGATGGGCCCTCATCATGCATGGGCTTCTTGCCCCTGTCCTGGATCTGTACCTGTGCTGAAGAAGAAGGCGAGACCCCTTCCACATCATGTGGAGATAATATTCGCTCTGCTGATGGAGTCGGCGAGACCCCTTCCACCCCAGGTGGAGATAATAGTTGTCGTGTAGCTGCAAATAAGGCCCTGTGGCCTCGCTGGTATGTCACATACAATGGAGCACTGATATGCTCAATCTCAGGAATGTCAGGCTGGTGTGAAGGCTCTCCCACATCATGAACTATCTCAAGAGGCGGTTGTGGCACTGTGAAGAAGTCACGGGAGATGAAATCCTCCCAAGTGATGCCCTGCTGTGTCAACTGATGTACCACTACGATGTTGATCAGAGCGCAATGATATATACTCCTATGCTGCTGTGCTGGGGTCTTCTTCTGTACAAAAATCACCATCCTCTCTATGTTGCGATACATGAAGTACGGAATGTTCATCATACGTACCCTCGTGAAGTGCATCAACAAATGAACATGGTACGCATAGAGACGCGAGAATCTGCCCTCACAACTGAAATACCGAATGATGAGTTTCATCAATGGTGCAAACTCATCCTTCAGGAATCTGAAAGGAAAAACTCTGCTCAGGTGCCTCATATACCCAGGTTTGATGTATGGCTCATAGTGGAATTTCTCTAACTGCTGACATTTGTTCCATTCCTCTCCTATATTTGGTATCCCGGTGGCCTGAGCAATAGTCACTGGTGACAGAATGAAATCTACTCCGGCGAGGTTTACACGGCCATCATGTAAATGTAGAACAAATAGACGAGCTAGTTCACGATGATGCTGGGTTTGTGAAATCATCTCACAGTATTGGAAACATGACTGACGCTGAAAACAATCCATTGCAAGCGGGCAAGCCTGCAATTGAGCCAAAGAAGTAGGCTCTTCCCTGAGATGCCTACCACCTTTGCCACCTTTGTGAGACCTCCGTGGCACATTACCCTCTGCTGTGGAATCACTGTCATACTCCTGCTCATAAACTGAATCCGTCTCTGACATGGCTTTGAAAACAAGATGTCTGCAATATGGATGCTGATATAGGTGTAGTGAAGTCAAAAGTTTCAATGTATGCTCAAAACCCAAATATGTTGCATATGTACCAAAGCATCATAAGAAAATAAGTCACAGTGGTAATAGCTCTGTTTAGTGGATTGGCATAAAAACAGTCTCTGCTTTGATCACAAGGGAGTTTGACAAATGAGCAAAAAGTGTAATGTAATGTGCAACCTTTGTAATGCTGGCTAAAGCTTGTCAAAGGGGAAAATGAGTATGAGACTGTGTTTGTCAATGGGAAATGGGACACAATGTGACAATGACCACAGTGAAACAAATAGCCATGACAGTGGTAATATAATGATGATGACAGCAGTGGTAAAATGATAAACTGAGAGTGTGAGGGCAGTGACACTTTGACAATAGATGCGTAGGTATATATATCAACCATACAAGCTGGGAAAATCTTCACAAAGCCATCAATATGTATTTAAAACCCTAAGGAATAAATCTGCCATGAACATAGGGTTTCACCTCTCCACATCAAATACACTAATTTCCCCACTTCAAAACACCACAATCCTGTTCAAAAATCACTGAGCAATGATTAAAAACCTACTTGCAAGTTGATGGAGCCGTTGTGACATCAAACCGGCCACATGAGAAAAAAAAAATTTAGCTCTGTGACTGTGTGCATAGCGCACCTACCCAACGCGTAGCGCGCACCATACGCGTAGCGCCCGTGTTCTTTTGCAAAGACTGGGGAAGCTATATGCGTAGCGCCCCTTATATGGGTAGCGCGCCTCCTGTATGGGTAGCGCGCACCTTCAATCTAGTCCACGGCTATGAAAAACACGACTTCGGCCTTCAACAACACAAGCTCGATTTTTGCCTTGAGGATTCGTGCAAATGAAATTGTTTACCATGATTTATATGTGAAGAAAATATCTCATCAAATCAGATTTGATTTTAAATTTACTCCATGACCCACTTTTATAATGTTTGGCACTTTGACATTCGATCATTTAATACAATGCTTTTCTTTTGGCTTTTCTAAGTTTTGGACTGATAATACTTGGTTGTTTTTGCAGGGATCCGGCATTTGACTTTGGAAAAGATCAGAGGCTTGCTCTGAAACTTTCTTATGGTGAAACAAATACAATTATTACAAAAAATGAAATTTGACAATTTCTAGTTCCAAAACAGAGTTTTGGACTAGAAATGTCTTCAAATGTTTTTGATAATAAAAACGTGAAATAGAAATCTTTTGAAACCAACCTCATGGCCTGCGGGCTTTTATTACATGTATGCAAAGGACTGAAAACCCTAGACTCTAGGACTAAAGACTCTTTTTAACAAAACTAATCATTTATGACAATGAATGCAATGACCATGAACTTCAGTGATTTTTGAGGAATTTTAATTAGCCCTGCAGGTACAAGCATGAGGAAACACAAGACAACCAGACCCCCTCGTCAGTCAATGGCATGCTCCTAGCGAAATGCAACGAAGTGGAACGAGCGAGACACCTAAGAATGATATGCGAAAAGCGAACTGATCTCTGACGGAGGGTTGTAAGGACCGACTCTAACATTGGCTCCAATGGGGGATGGTGGCTCCGAGGAGATGCCAAGAACGGTAGATCTCTGGGGGAGTCAGACAGTGCCTTTGTCCATTGGGTGATGGAGTCATTATTTCAACAGATAACACAAAACTTTTGATACATTTATTGACTGCAAACTTGACTGAAAAGCGACTGAAACTTGACCAAAACTAACTCGACTCTAAAACTGAAAAGACTGATAAAACTGACTTGACAAACTTCAAACCAACCAACCTCCATCTCCAGAATTATAGCCTTCGCTCCGGGCCCCAGACTGAAGATGAGAGATCAGTACATACTTGCAATAAGACAGAAATAAAATGATATATACAATGATGATGAAATCAGCAGAAAATACTCAGAAGTGGTATCGCTTTAGCAGCCGACCATTGATCGGCCCTCCAGGACAATCATCTCCATTCATTTCCTTGAGAAGAAAGGCGTTTTGACCACGATACGCTGCTATCTTGAAAGGACCCTTCCATAGGTTTTCAAATTTTCCGTGCTTTCCCTTATCTTCATTCCGAGCATCCCACTTCAAAACCACCTCATCTAGCTGAAACTTATCTGCTTTTGCCTTCCTGTCATAAATCTTCTTGATGCGCTCCTGCAACTTGAAAGTATTTTGAAATACCTCCTCCCGTGTCTGCTGTAAATGAATCATATGATTAATCCTCCGTTGCATGGGATCTTCCTCACTACCAGCCTCCTGAAGCAATTTGACTACCGGGACAGCAAGCGAAGTAGGAAAAACCGTGTCTATCCCGTACACCAACTCGAAAGGAGACATGCCAATAGAATTTTTCTGACTTACCCTATCAGCCCACAGTGCATTCACTAATTTCTTGTGCCAGCCCTTTTTATTGATTTCCAGCAATTTCTTAATGATATTTACCAAGGACTTATTTGAAGATTCTGCCAGACCATTTCCTTGCGGATGGTAGGCAGTCGAATGTCCCAAGATGATATTGTACTTATAGCAAAATTCAACCATCCTCTTAGACTTGAAGGCCGCTGCATTATCTGTGATTATCTTACTAGGACACCCAAAACGTGACAGAATATTGTTTTCAAGAAAAGAGATAATTACCGCATCCGTGGCCTGTCGAGTGGGAATCGCCTCGATCCATTTCGTGAAGTAGTCCGTAGCTGTCAATATCCATCTATGTTGTTCGGAAGATGCTGGGTGGATTTCCCCGATGAAATCCAATCCCCACTGCTGGAATGGTGCACTAACTTCAATTGGTTTGAGAGGCAAAGGCTGTAGTTTCTGCTTCCCTTCGAAAATTTGGCATTCGTGACAATTCTTAACAGCCTTATATACATCAGAAAACAAAGAAGGCCAATAGTAACCTGCCCTTAGAATCTTATTCGTTGTGGTTTTCCAAAACAAATGGCCGCCGCAGTCTCCTTTATGAAAGTCCTCCAAAACTCTTTTGGCTTCCTCCTCTACCAAACAATTCAACAATATTCCGCGAGGGTCTTTCCAATACAATGTAGAATTCAGTATGCAAAACTTTGCAGCTCTCAACTTCAATGTTCTACTCTTATTTCTAGGCATCCCAGGAGGTGGAGATAAATTCTGAAGTACGTATAAGATGTCAGCATACCAAGGGGAAGAAACAAAAATATCAGATACCTGAACTGACGTACTCTCCTCATCTTCATCGGACATGGCAGCGATCAAATTTATATCTAGAGCATGCAGATTTGTTTCAGCCATGAGCTTGGCGAGTCCTTGTCCTTTGATTAGCTTGGTCGGTTTAATCTCCACATTGTATTCTAACAACGCAGCGATCCACTTACCCCGTCTTCCCTCTGGATCTGCCTGTACCAAAACATCTTTAACTGTTGCGTTAGGAACATATGCTATAATGTGGGAATGCAGTATATACACACGGAAATATTTCAAGGCCTTTACAAGCGCAAGTGCTTGTTTCTCAATAATATTGTATTTCAATGCTCCGTCCCTTATAATCCGACTGAAAAAAGCAATGGGCTTCTCAACTCCATCCCTTTTCTGCATTAAAACAGCTGCCAAAGTGTGCTCAGAAGCAAACGAAAACAAAATGAAGTCTTGCGTGTAGTCCGGGCTGATTAAAATAGGGGCTGAAGAAAGAGCTATCTTTACCAAATTGAATGATTTCACCACCTCTTCTGTCCACTTTACCTGAATTTCCTTTTTCAGCATATTCGTGATTTCTCTAAGATGCTCAGCAAGATTTGGAATGAAACGACGCAGAAAATTCATTTTACCATTAAAGGACTGTATTTCTTTCTTGTTCCGGGGCTGCTCAATCTGCTGGATGGCTTCAACACGTGCAGGGTCAACACGGATGCCATCTTTCGATATGATGTGGCCAAGGAGCTTGCCTTCATCCATGGCAAAAAGACTCTTTTTCGGATTCAGCGAAATGCCATATTTTCTGCACTTCTGGAAAACAATTTTCAAATGATATAAATGTTCTTCATCAGAATTTGAAAACACAGTTAAATCATCAAGGTAAACAACCAAAAATACATCTTTCTCGTTGGCGAAAGCCATGTCCATTGCACGCTGAAAGGTGGCACCTGCATTCTTCAAACCAAACGGCATTTTTGCATAATGAAACGTTCCCCATGGAGTGGTGAACGTAGTCTTGTCACGATCATCTTCATGCACTAAAATTTGATTGTATCCTGAATAGCCGTCGAGTAGTGACATCCTTGATGCTCCAACCACTCGCTGCAATATATGGTCCATTTTTGGCAGTGGATAATTGTCCTTTAATGATACCTTATTCAAATTTCTGAAGTCGATACATAAACGGATCTCACTTGTTTTCTTTCTCACGGGCACCAAATTTGATATCCAATCTGAAAATCGGATAGGCACAATGATTCCTGACTTATACAACCTGTTTACCTCTTTTTCAATCGATGGTCGCAGCTTTGGATTGATTCTCCTCAACTTTTGACGGAAAGGCTTCTGATTTGGTTTAATGGGGATAGTATGCTGAATGATGTTAGTGTCATATGTTTTTAGATCTGAGTAATCCCACGCAAAAGCATCAGAAAATGAAGACAATAATTTCACATACTCTGCCTTTACCTTTGGTGACAATGACTTTGATAACTTTACCATCTTGGGATTCTCAGCTGTCCCAATATTTACCTCTTCAACACCCTTTTCAGTCGGCCTCAATGTCGGTTTGCGGGCTACATCATCTTGGTCAAAGAGTTCCTCCAAAGGAATCAATCCCTTTGGAATGATGTTATCTTTAAGCCATTTGATTTATTTGTATATCATCATTACCATCATCATGTTCTGTATCTATGGAGGTGTCTTTAAAATTACCCTTATTCTGCAGAAAATCACTAATCTCCTCGTCATCCTGAAAGACTTGCCAACATCGCTGATTGTCTGGAACGGTGGGGCGGTGTTTCACATGAATCTCGAACTTGTTGTTGGAATTCATTGGAATTTTTAAATTGCTTGCTGCCTTAGCAAGTCCATCAGCAACACCATTTTGTATGCGAGGCACACATGTCAAGGTATGATCAGAAAATAATTTCAGAATGTCTAAAACTGCATTACGGTAAGCCCTCATGCGAGGATGCTTGGCCTGAAACTCACCTTTAACCTGCTTTATCACCAACTCTGAATCACCATAGACTGCAATCCTTTTCGCTTTCAGCTTTCTAAGAATCTTAAGGCCAACAATTAGAGCCTCATATTCCACTTCATTATTAGAACAGTCAAATGCTAGCTTGTAGGAACACACTCTCACATTGCTTGGAACCTTATCCGGAGCGGAGAATGGACTACGAATCCAAACACCAATTCCAGCACCGTCACTACCCACTGCACCATCAAAATCCATGGTCCAAAGACCATCTTCATCGTCCTCTAAATGCTGAAATTGCGCCAGCTCTGTTTTTCCTGTTTGCTGCCCATTGTCTTCAGCTGATTGCTCCATAGTATCTTGTTTTTCTCTTCTTTCTTTTTACAGAACTTCTCTAAAATTCTCAGTGATTTCTGGTATATCTTTCGCCTGAACTAATTGACTATCTATATCATTAAAACTATCAGCAAGCAACACAAACGACTCTAAGTCGGTATGTACATAATTTACAGGATGATTGATTGGCTTCTCTTTGCTGGTTATCATGTATTTCATCTTCTACTCTCGATATAACTTTCTCATTTGACCGAAGACTGGAATTGTTGCATAAGAGAAATCTAACTGTAGTGTACCTTTCAACTTTTCCCCCCAAGATCTTGAAAGGAGCATCCCAAATCGCGGAGGAATGTCCGCCACAACCACATCCATCAAGACATTCTTCGCTGGAATTTGATCTAAGCTTACAACCAAATCTTTGATGAGTCCTATACACCTCACACGGCTGGAATCAAATGAATACAAATCATGGTATTTTCTTGTAATGTCTAGTCCCAATTTTTCCATGATCGCCTTTGGCATCAGATTGTGTGAAGCACCCGAATCGAACATGGCATTGTGCAATACATATTCATGCAACCTCAAACTGATATAAAAGGGAGGAACATCACTGTCAGGGGACTCACCATCTAATGCAGGCCCGAAAATCAATTCTGGCTGATCATCTTCAACATTTACCGTGTCAAACATTAGATCAAAATTCAGAATTTTGGAGACTTGACCACGGTAGCTGCTGTTCTTCATGATTTCTGTCAAAGGAATAGATATTTTTAATTTGGAAATTTCATTTTCCAAACTAAATGCTGAAACTCTTTCAACTTCTTTGACCAGAACTTCCTTCTTTTCAGCCTTATCCTTCATTATACTTGACTGATTTACCTTTTCTGCTGATGATACTTTACTAGCTGCGGGATCAATTGTCTCTTTTCCTTTCTTCTGTGGTATGGGTGAATCTGTCTTCGGTGCTGAAGCTTCTTTTCTTTTCTGAATTGGATTTATGGGCACATCTCTATTTCTCAGTGAGTATTGCTTTTGTTGAGCGGACAAAGCATTCAGATATCCTCTTTGGTAATCATCTGATTCTTCCTCTAAATCTGCATCATTTGCTAAAATGAAATCCTCATCTTTCTGTGCAGCTGAACTTTCTCCATATTCTTCATCCTCAGTAATGTAAATAGGCAAATCGTCGAGAGTAAAGAAATGGTTTTGCTCACCTACTGCATCATCATCATCGTCTGAATCTTGACTCACAAAATTCTGCAAAAGAGGTGTTTTAATCTGCTGCTGGGCTGCCGGCTCTTGTGCTCTCTGTTCACGCTGCTTAATTCTGAACTGTGGCTGCTGCTGGCCACGGTAGTTTGGATTACGAATCTGCATTTCTGGTTTATCAAGGTTCATTCTTTTGAACATTTTTTCCATCTCACGAAGCCAGGGCGGTTCTGATGCAGATGTGGAAGGCTCTTCCTTTATAGTCACTCTTTTCTCTGCTTTCAACCGTGCTCTCTTATCGTTCAGATTCGCCTCAACACTAACGGCAATCTTCTGCATATCTTCTAAGGTAGGCGGATCTCTGTCACGTAGCAAATAAGCCATCTCCGGATCAAAACCATCTGGGAATTTAAGAAGAGTTGAATTTTTAGATGGTCTTAAGTCATCTGGAATTGCATTATACACTGTATTGAATCTAATAATATAATCCTGAACGGACTCACTAGGATTACGCTTGATGTTTGTGTACTCTGAAGTGATCTGCAGCGGATCTTTTTTCATCTCCCATTGATCTAAAAACTATGTCTGAAGCTCTTGCAATGTATTGATACTTCTGGCCTGTAGAGCTCTGAACCATTTATGAACCTCTCCTCCAAAAGTCTGGGCAAACAATCTCATTGAAACATTTTCTGCATCAATTTCATGCAGGTCCAAAAATTCTGTCATCCGGACAATATGCTGCTGAGCTGATATACTTTGTGGTGTACCATCAAATATGGGAATCTTGCTTTGGTAATCAGCAGGCATAGGATCTAAATTGG